>VUQI01000735.1:0-13145 GCA_015106735.1 Paratilapia polleni | reverse complement strand
TTTTTTTTTTTAATTTTGGTGTTTTTTTTTTTTTTTTAATGTATCACTTTTTCTTTTGATAATGATCATTTAAGCCATGCTGCCTTGGTTGTATTCTTCTTGTACAATGGCACATTTGTTATTTTTTATGCCTGCTTTTGAAATAAAAATGTGTTCTCTACAATCGTACTTTATGCTCTGTGTCTCTTCCTCCTGTAGAGAGAATGTAAATGAGGTGCAGTTCATTGCCACCCAAACCCTCCTACTACACTTGTAAGACGTGACGGTACAGTCTGAGTGACGCAGAGAAGCTCATGGCACAGTGAGCCGCTGTATGTCATCTGATGGTGCATGACAAACAACCACATTGTGTTTTCACTTGCATGCAGTTTGTTGTTACTGTAAATTACTGTTTTTACTGTTACAGGGAGGGGTTTGACCAGAACCAACCTGTTGACAGTGTTCTATAAATAATGATTTTTTTTTTATGTCAACAATTTAATCAGACATACTTAATTACAGGCATACAGATTTGGTAACATGCTGTATTAACCTGTTCACAGATGGCAGAGACATGACTGAAGTTATCTAACCTGGGCGACTGTGGATGTATAAAGGCTTGTGCCAGTTTACTCATAATTAAAAGTTAACATAATCAAACATTAAAGCTATAGTTTTAAAGTGAAAATGTATATACCAGTGTTTTTAGATAACAGTTTAGAAAATCTAGAAAATAATGTAATTCTATTATATTTACAGTACATGTTTGTCAAAGCAAATCGACTTTAAAGTATTGGAGCATTCAAATGTGTGACTCGCCACTCCATTAGTTTTTGCAGTAGCTGAAAAGTTCATGTATTATCTGGATGAATTTGTAAACCTGTTGGTATCTCAGTGGCAGTGACTCAGGTCAAAAGCTTCCTTCGCTTCCCTGCCCGGCCAAGCACAATAAATAATGCGGCAGGCTGAGGCCTTTTGTGTCCACACAGATTCCTTCTTTTGCCCCGGGGTAGGCGGAAATCGAGGCGTTTGATCTGAATTCTGAGAGAGTCTTGTTGCAGCCCCATAAAGGGTGCTATTGTATGTAAATAGTTTATATAAGAGCATATGACTGCTACGGTGCAGGGCAGTGGCTAGTGGCGGAGGAATGATTAGCATTTTCCAAACGCATGGTGTTCTCAATCCAGCCTTTTGGCCTGCTAAAAAACACAAAATTTGAATTCATTTCTTCCCATTTTGTACACATTTTTGTGTACCACCACAGCTGAAGGTAAAAATCCATGTTCTCCTTTTAATTGTGTTTTATACTAACATTCAGTGAGAAGAGAGGTTGGATTTGGTGTGAGTGATGGCTGACATGCCCCAGTGACTCGACAAATACTTGGCATGCTAATGGTCTCAGTATCATTTCCCTTTATGGTAGGAATGTTTTACTGAATATGCTTTAAAATACACTTAACATTTTAAGGTGTTTTGAAGGAAATCTCAAGCACTGTAGCTTTTCTCAAACAATAGACATCTCTCACTTGTCAGAAGAAAAAAAAAAGCCTCAATGAGATGCATGTCTTGCTGCTTCCTTGGAGAAATTTGCTGGCAGTCTGTCAGTCTGTCTGCAGCTGGGCTGTAGGCCAGCCTGGGAATACAGTATTAATACAGAGTGAGCGTATCACGTGGTTCTGCAAATGTTTCACAATTGGCTTCAACCTGTTGCGTCCTCTGACGGTGCACGGTGGTAGGCCATCGCCCCTGTTTTTATACAGCCAGCAGGCTACTTGGCAATTCTTGTCTGTTGTTCCTGACTGCCAAATCCAGCTTGATGCTCAGGTCATACCTCAAGATGGTCATCTTTGGACCCGGCGCTGCTTACGCCGCTTGCACTGCCGGCTGAGCCTGGTAAACCTCTAAAAACTAATGCTACACCTGTTAGACTTTTCCTAAAATGCTAAATTTTGTGTACAGTTACATCGTTTACAGACATTATTTAACATAAGCCATTTCTAAAGTTGTGACTTCATGCCAGTAATGACTGGCTAAAAGGTGTAAACTTTCTAACAAATGATTTAACTTTGCATTTTTGGGGTATTTTTGATACAAAGTTGCCTACAGCTGTGAAATCTTAACTTGATATTTATCCTTTTTTTTTTTTCAGACCTGGAGTCGAAAATGAACTGGGGGTCCTTTTATGCTGTGATCAGCGGCGTAAACAGGCACTCTACTGGCATTGGACGCATTTGGCTGTCTGTCATCTTCATCTTCCGTATCCTGGTCCTGGTGGTTGCCGCAGAGAGCGTTTGGGGAGATGAAAAGTCTGGCTTTACCTGCAACACCCAGCAGCCCGGCTGCAACAGCGTCTGTTATGACCAGTTCTTCCCCATCTCGCACATCCGCCTGTGGGCGCTCCAGCTCATCCTGGTCTCCACCCCTGCACTCTTAGTGGCCATGCATGTAGCCCACCGAAGGCACATCGACAAGAAGATCTTGAAGAGGACAGGCCACAGTAGCCCCAAAGAGCTGGAACACATCAAGAACCAGAAGTTTCAGATCACAGGAGCTCTATGGTGGACATACATGATCAGTATCATCTTTAGAATCATCTTCGAAGTGGCTTTTCTCTACATCTTTTACTTGATCTATCCTGACTTTAAGATGGTGCGTTTGGTGAAATGTGACTCATACCCTTGCCCCAATACAGTGGACTGTTTTGTCTCCAGACCGACAGAAAAGACCATATTCACTGTGTTTATGCTGGCAGTGTCTGCCGTATGTGTGCTGCTCAACCTGGCTGAGGTGGTGTACCTCATAGGCAGGGCCTGCAAACGGTGCTTTCGCGGCTCTGAAGATGAGTCAAAGTTACCTTGGATAAGTCAAAGATTGTCTACTTATAGGCAAAATGAAATCAATCAGCTGATAGCAGATCATTCTCTCAAGTCTAAGTTCACTGTGACCAAAAAGAGCCCAGCTGAGAGGGGTGAGAGGTGTTCTGCTTTCTGAGACTTGAACTAATAAGCAGTAACCATACCTGACCATGTAGCATGTCATGCATTAATGTCACATACTGTATATTTGATCAGTGCCAGCTTTTTGACTAGTTATGTATAATTCAGTCAGTTGGTCTTAGATTCTTCATTTTTACTCACACAAATGGTAGCTGCTGCTCTTGTTTAAACTATGACCTAAACCGGTGGTTATGCACATTTAGGTCATTTACTACAAATCCGAGATGGCTGATGATACTGTACAACCAAGCTTACCTTCATTAGATCTTTAGCTTTTTTTTTTTCTGGTTTCCACTGTGCTTCTGAGTGGCTTCCATTATCTTCTTTTTAGTACAAACAACAATTTGTCAAGTTGAGATGATAATGAGCTTAAGATGGCTATAAGTGTCATGCCTTCACTTGTTTTTGTCAAAGCTGTATTATTGTTGCATGACAATGCACTTCAAAGTGTGCATTTGTTGAAATCGTGCAGGCGTGGCAGCTCAGTGTGCTTAAAAGACCCAAATTACTATTAAAGTCGTTGCACTGATTGTTGCATGATATGGGAAAATGAACACATACCAAATATAGATGTTGCAAAAGTCTGCATTATAGAGGTAGCTTTTTGGGAAAACAAATCTAGGTTTGGAAATTAGTTTATAATCAGTACATAAATCCACATCACAGCATACTCTTTTTTGGCTGCTTTTACAACAATAATTTAGAACAGAAAAGATTAAATCTTCGTGAAGAGATTTACAAAGGATCCTGAAGTTTAAGGAAATTGGCAGCTGTACGGAAGAAACAAGTAAAAAGTTAAAAAAACAAAACAAAAAAAAACAACCTAAAACAAGGAACTTTAAATATGTGATTTCTAGTAAAAGGCAGCCAAAATGTTCAAAAACATTGGTTTGGTCTTTTAAAAGCAGCAATTACTGAAGCAATTAAGATGCTGGATAAGAAAGTCAATTTGTTAATTTACATTACAAAAAATGCTACTATTCAAAGCCAGTACATGTATAGGAAAGGGAGACATTTATATGAGTAAAATGACTATAACAGCCATTAACAGTATGGTGGTTAGATTTTATTGAATGGTTATTGATTATTCTAAACTTTATGTAGAGTGCAATAACTTATGTAAGCATATTGCTATGGAACTATACAGTTGGTGCTAGAAAAGAAATACTGTCCAAACATGGCTGTGATGTTATGACATATACCCATTAGCTACAACATTAAAACCACCTGTCTACTATCATGTAGGTCCCCCTCCTGCCACCTAAAGAGCTCTAATGCATCGAGGCTTGGAAACAAGACCACTTGGGGTGTCCTGTGGTCGTTTGGGTCCTGTAGGTTGTGGCGTGGGGCCTCTGAAGTTGCGGATGTGTGATCAGAATGGGATCTGGGCAGTTTGGAGGCCAGGTCAGTACCTTGAGCGCTGTGTCGGGTTCCTCGAGCAGCTCCTTTGGCGGACCTTATTCTGCTGGGGGAGACCACTGCTGTCAGGGTGTGCCGTTGCTATAGGTGGGAGGTGTGCTGGTCTGCAGTAATGTTTAGGTGGGGGTACCTGCCAAAGTAACACCTGCGTGAATGCAAATTTTCTTAGGAGATGTAAGGAGATGATCAATGTTCACCTGTCAGGGGTTTTAATATTGTGGCTGCTCAGTGTGTACAACAAGGAAAAATATTTGCCTCAAACATGTTGCAACTTTGACAGAGTATTCTGAGTGATGAATAAAGTTTTCACTATGACATGTCAGTAAACCTTCATCCATTTTCCAGCTCGTAATCCCCAAAAGATGAAATAGAAAATTACAATGACTCCAGTCTTATTCCTTTTCATTTGTCTGCAGGATTACCATTTAGAATTTTTTTCTCATTACTGCACATCTTTCTTTGTTTCTGTTTGTGAATACAAACTATTTTCTTCATTACAGCTTTTGTTGTAAAGTTTTCTTCCTGTTGGCTTAAATAAATGTTGGCGGTTGACTTTTTAACAGACCTTTCGGGCGCTCCTGCTTCCCCTAATATTAACCATCATAATATATTATTGAGTATCTTTCCTGTCCTGAAAATGTAACGCCTCATGCACTGATATCTGTGTATACAAATCTTTTGTTATGTATTACATGTATGCATGTAAAAAACTATCCCTAAATGCACATACAGCAGTTTACATCCAGGTAAACAATCCAGATAAACTATATAATGGGTTGAAGCTATATACAGTGTACATTGTGTAATATAAAGAAATAAACTGCCAGATAATATGAAGTTATATAGCAAACATACAGTGTGGTTTTTTTTTTCTTTAAGTATGAAATGGGTTGCACCAAACTGATGAATTATGAAATCTGTTTTAAGTAATCCGAGTTATCATGTTTAGTAGCTGTGATTTGATCTCGTACCTCCGACATGTTGAAACTGAACTTTTTTTTTTGTTTTAATTGATTTACCTCCTTCACGTCACTCTGATTTGTAACTTGAAGATGCCAGTGGTTGCTCATCTCCAAATCATGCCCCCACCACCACCCCCATGATAGGAGAAAGACCCTTGTGCTATATTTAGACCCCAGGAGCACTTGTGGCCAGACAGACTTAGCAGACAACATCATTGGCCAGCTGCCCTGTCACTCGCTGTAACAAGTGAGCAGGGGGCCTAATAGTTTACACTGGACAGTGTACACTGTGCCAAATTTAACCACGGGGGGGAGGGGAGGGTTGAGGGAGGGCAGGTTGGTTGGTTGAGAGTGTGTGTCCAGAGGGTTATGTGTATGTTGTGGCCGGCTGAAGACCCCTGGGCCTTGATCCTGATTCCTGCCTGAGCTGTATTAAAAGACAGAAGACTGAGTCAGTGGGCTTGTTGGTGTGGAACTGAGTTTGTGGCTAGCAGGAGTCCACTTTTCCTGTCCATTCAAGGGCATTGCTGGGGGCCCTAAGATCAGCGTTGCACTGAGGTCTGTCAGCAAAGCAGTGAGGCCTCATGGACCCTCCCAGACGTGGGAAGCTTTGCCGCAGAGGATGTATAAGTTGACGCAGTGGCTTTCTCCAGTAAATGTGAGTTTCCTGTGATTTTTTTTTGTGAACTTTTTGCTTTATGGACTGAAATACTTGTTCTTTTAGGAGTTTAAGTTATAGCCGTAAACCTAAGTTAACTTATTAATGGTAAAGCTGTAGTTGTTGGTTCACAGCTGCCTTAAGTGGGAACACAACTTGAAGTTGCTTCACCTTTTTTTTTTTTTTCCTCAAATCATGTGCATGATATTATTCTCCACTGTAATGTGGGATCACACACCGTGGGGGTCTCATATTTAAATTACTTCCCAGTCTACGACTATTGGCGGTGGCTCCTTCAACGTGTCAACCCACCTGCTGCATTTCCACACTTGAATTCATCCTCCTTCCCAATAGCATACCTTGCACTTCCTCTCATACTACTGTACAGTCCATCTATCAGAAGCAGAGTCTATTTAAAACCTAATGTGTCACAGGAGCTGACAGCTCCAACATTACTCAACTGTTTCTAATTCGCACTCCCACCACGTCTGCCCGGTGTTTGATTTCACTTCATGTGGCTCATGTTGCCATGCCTTGGGTCACGAAGGCCAGGAGCTGCAGAATCATAACTGAAACCTGCTTTCCTCCTGTCCACACTTGCCAAATATATCCCCCCCTAAAGTAATTATAATCCTGTTTGCATCCATGTGGATAAGACCACTACCTGCTCAGTGGCAGTCCTCCCAGTTGGACACTCAGTTAGCAGCTTGGCTCCCTAGAGACTTGGTTGTTCTGAGCTCTGCTGAACTTGGTAAGACATTTTAGATCATTTGTAGTCATCAGGAACAATAAAGCATACTTTAAACTCAGGATTAGTTTTACTTTAGTCGTGTCACTTATTCACTGTATACACAAGTCTATAGATAATTCACAATTCAAATGAGACTGTTTTCTGTTTTCAAATCCACTGTAGTCCCAGATCTGACCTGTCACAGCCATGGGGGACTGGAACCTGCTGGGAAAGCTCCTAGAAAAAGCTCAGGAGCACTCCACCGTGGTGGGGAAGGTGTGGCTCACTGTCCTGTTCATCTTCCGCATCCTGATCCTGAGTGCCGCGACAGAGAAGGTGTGGGGCGATGAGCAGTCGGGCTTCACCTGCGACACCAAGCAGCCCGGTTGCGAGAACGTGTGCTATGACATCACTTTCCCCATATCCCACGTCCGCTTTTGGGTGCTGCAGATCATCTTTGTGTCCACACCCACTTTAATATACCTGGGGCACATTCTCCATCTGGTGCGAATGGAGGAAAAGGAGAAAGAGAAGAAGGAGAGAGAAATGGATAATGTGCATCATTCAGACAAACAGACTCTCATTGTGGATGCGAAGCACAAGAAGACTCTGATAAGGGACAACAAGGGACGGGTGCGCCTGCAGGGGGAGCTTTTGCGCACATATGTCTTCAATGTAATCTTTAAGACGTTGTTTGAGGTGGGCTTCATTGTGGCCCAGTACTTTTTGTACGGCTTTGAGCTGAAACCCATGTATACTTGTGACAGACCACCCTGTCCCAACGTGGTTAACTGCTACATATCCCGCCCCACAGAGAAAACCATCTTCATCATTTTCATGCTCGGAGTGGCCTCTGTGTCTCTGCTCCTCAATCTAATAGAGATCTACCATCTGGGCTTCACCAAGTGCCGCCAGGCCATCACCTTCAGAAGAGGTAACCAGTCCCATGAGAGTATCTCCAAGGAGCCCAGCGAGGCTGCAGTGCCATTTGCCCCAAGTTACGACGACTACTTCCACGGGCACCGCCAAGCCCAGCCTGCTTACCCGCCCGTACCCTGTTACACTGCAGGCACAGACTCGTCCTTCCACCCCTACCACAGTAAAGCAGCCTACAAACAGAATAAGGACAACTTGGCGGTGGAGAGGAGCAGCAGCAGCAAGCCAGAGGAATGTGACCTGAAAGGAAAGAAGGGAGCAGGATCTGCCCCTGGGTCACCTACGCAGGCCAGGCCTGGCCACAGTGCCAAACACAGCAACAACAAGACTAGAATAGACGATCTGAAGATATGAGGAGGTTTATGTTTCTCTGAGGGGTCTTAAAATGTGTGAGGGGATCATATGTTGTTTGGAAGCATTCATACATGCTGAACTGACAGCCCTCTTCAAGATGGCACTGCTTTGACTCATTCCAACTTAGAGGGGAGTGATATTTACAGGGCACACAGAGAAGCCTGAAGTGGCACCACAAAAACATTTCTAATAAACTTTCATAATAAAGGAAATTCTGCTTCTTTACTGGTCCTTTTATATGTGAAGAAACTAAATTGGATTTCACATTGGACTATAGCATTAAATGTTAGACATACACCAGTTGTGGCGACAGAGTAGTTTTGTTATTGGTGTTTTCTAAGTTGTGTTGACTGGCATGAATCTTTCCACTATTCAGTTTTATCACTCATATCAAATCTACAAAGAGAGTCTGCTCAGGTTTACATCAAGCTCGTCTTTATTTTTCTCAGCGTGTGAAAAATCTAGAATCCAGGGCAGGAACTTGTTCAGCACTGACCTGACCTCATTCAAGGAAATGAGATAGGGAGAAAAGTTAAATTTAACTCCCTTTAACTGTTTTGAGGTCATCATCTAGCATAGTTCACTTGTTTAGACTTGAAGTGAGGAGTTGTGCAATAGCTGACAATTCATTGGACGCTGGAATCGCTGTTACTAATTCCAGAATGTGCCTCAAAAAGATATTGTACTGGTCTCAGGAGTTTCCACATTTGTACTGTCTCTTTTTTTTCCGACTGCCAAAAAGTACATGTAAAAGCACGTTGTTTGGTTTATCCGTGTCTATGTCTGAATTTGTGGCATTTGTTTTCTTTAAAGCACTTGCTGACAACCTTGTTTGTGAAACTGCTTGAAATAAATTGTCTTAAATTTGCAGTTAGCAGTTCATTTGGTATTTCGAGTCTTTATCACGTTGCAACTGTTCATTTGTCATATGCCTGAAAACAATGTATCAGTACTGACTGTTAATATTGGCTGCATACACAGAGGTTGAAATGCAGTGAAGTTCTGCAGGCATATCTTTTTTTTTTTCTTTTTTTTTTAAATTATCGCACTGTTAATGAACACGAAATCTCTGAAATTAGAATGTGCCAGGTGAAGTTTGAGTCATCATTTCAACATGTTTAAAACGGACATGTTCAAGCGAGAATAAACATGTCATGTGCAGACAGCAAAGTCCTTGCTGTCTGCGCATCCCTCGCATGCACATCTCATACTCCTCTGTGTCAGGAAAGCATGCACCCCTGGTATGAAAGCCTTGAAACTGATAGCATATACATGATGGGGAAGCAGTCTCATGACACCAGACTAGTACCTTCATTCCCTTCGGTGCTTGGTGTCTCAAGGAAATCAGAATAAAAAAATATATATATATTTAAAACAAAGGAGTTTAATCTCTTTTAAGTTGCAGTTTCTGTGTGTTATGAGCTAAGATTGAGGATGGTCTGGGCATACTAGACTATACTTCTGTGTGTTGTGGTGCCAGGCACAATATGCTTCACATCCCTCATATGTCACTTGCGAAAACACATTATAGTGTAGCAGACTAAAGAGTCAGAGGTGTTATTTGTAATATATAGCCCCATAAATCAATAAGTAAACCAGAAAAGGCTATAGTTTAAAAACATATAAAAATATTTAAAAAACAACAACATATCTTTACAAATGAAGATGAAAAATTGAGGTAATTTTTAAATAATAATGTGATCAGCTTCGAGAGAGAAGCATTATGGTTTTTCTTCAAAATGATGACAGATGAAGAGAAATGAGTTATGACGTAGTTCATATCCAGCACTTTGAAATGAAATCCTTCTGCGAAGCTAGCGTTTCACCATCAGAATGCTGGACTGCTATAGAAGATGTCCAGTGTAGCACATTTTTGGAGATATGCAGCATATTTCAATAAATTATCTACAGCAGTTCAGTCTGTTACATGAGCATAAATAACCTAACAGCAGCATTTTAATCTGTTTCCTGCTTCACAAAAATCTCACAATAAAAGCCTTTATGAAATGCAGTTCTTGCATAAAACTGTGTGATTTCTAATAAACCCAGAGGTTTTGATCAATGTTTTTTAGCTCTGTGGGTGAAACCTTTAGCAGCATGACCACCCAGGACTACAAAAACACGCTTATTTCAATGCAGTCTATCTCAGAGACTATTGAAATTGGGTGGGGTGATAGGCCAAAACATTATGTTACTGTTTTGAAAAGAATCAAGGCACTCATGTGTGTTATTAATATTTTCTTTGGATCCTCCCACTTACACTGAGAAGCACTGCAACACCCTTTGCACATTATCTTAATTTAATATAACATAAGAAATTAATAACTAAAAGTCTACAGAGATGGTGTGCTGCAATTTCAACCTTGATATGTTAATGGGGCAATTACTCCTACATGTAAAACATTATGTAATATACATTCAGCAATGTGAAAAAACATACAATGGAAATAGTTGTTGGTTTTATATATTTTAACAGCCAAACTTTCAATATTCTAGAAAAAGATGATCTAATTTGAAAACACTATGATGAAAATTAGCTTTTTTTATTCAAAAATATCATTTGATCTAATTGCCCACCAGTCTCTGATATTGGCTTCTTTCAGTTTGAGCATTTGAGAGTTTACTCATATGTACTGCCAGTTTCAAATCCGCCAAACACCATAGTGCGATTCAGATTTTGTCTTTGACTCCATTTCTTCTTTCAGAGCCACTCCTTGATAGATTTGCTTGTGCACTTATAATAATTATCCTGCTGAAAGGTCCACTTCCAGTTCAGCTTCAGCTTATGGACAGATGGTTTTGCATTATCTTCAAGCACTCTTTAATGTGATGCAGGATACATAGGCGAATCAGTAACTGCAAGCTGGCCAGCCCCTGAGTCAGCAAAGCCACCCTGAATCACATTTGACGTGTCTGGCCAGAGCACATTAGAGTTAGTTATTATACCTATATATTAGCTGTCATGCTGGAGTTTGGCTCTAATGTTCCTTTTGGAGAGTTTTCCTGGCAGACCTCGCATTCAGGTCATTTCTTTCTGATTGTTTGACACTAAAAGTTGCAAGAGTTACCTGCAGATCCTGGTATGGATTTTAGGGCTTCTTGGAGACTTCTTTTCAGAGAGATCTTGGGGTGAAATTACTGGAAAAATCACTGTTGTTTGAAATCTATGCTTCAAAATGATTCTCCTTATTGTGTAATATTTTATTTCAAATAATTTGGAGATTTTTCAAATTTTTTTCCAGCCTTAAAGGCATCTAAAACTTTTTTTTAGGCAGCTAAAAACAACACACATCATAGCAAAGAGAACGCCAGACCTTAAATGTAATAGGTTTAAATAAGCCAGGTCTCACTTTTTTCTCCTTGACAAAGGACTAATCATTGGCACCTAATCTAAAAGCCCCTGATTTAAATTTTATTCATTGAAGGTGAGATAGATGTAGGAATGTGAAATATCAGTTGTTTCTATAATCATTTTTATTTAGTTGTAAAAATGATGCAGCATTTGTTTTTCATATACCACCTTTAACTCCATGCACTGTTCAAGAGGATTAAATTGTACGGAGTTGTATTAAAGCTGTAGAGTATCTACATAAATGAAACTGTGAAATAAAAGCTTTTATAGTCTGTGGTGATTGATCAAAGACTGAGAGCATCTTTCATATCTTCAAACCTTCATAAAAGCCTAAACAGTCATTATAATCTCCATGGTTATTAAATAAGGAATACCTTGGTGGTGTTTTTCTTCAGTGCTGCTGCAGATCTTGTATGCTCTGAAAGCCACAAGAGCAGAATGTCATGGGAAATAACAACACAAACTAACACAATAAAGGCTCTGTTTAATGTTGGATATGATCTTAAGTGTCCAGATGAGTCTTTCCTTTATTTTGTTTGTTCCCTGAGGTTTCAGTGTGGTGTATCTTATGTTCCACCAGCTGTAGCACGGCACTCTACTGCCCTCTTTCTTTACTTTCACTTAAACACTGATACAGCTGCTTGTTTAAGCTTTGTATCTGCTCAGCACGCCATCTGCTGGGCAAGGAAATCGAAGTGAGAGAGGCAACTTATACATTCACTGGCCACTTCATTATGTACCTGCTGGTGGTACCTTGTTGGACCCCCTTTTGCCGTTAGAACTGCCTTAATTCTTCATGGGATAAATTCAAAAGGTGCTGGAAACATTTCCCAGAGATTTTGGTCCATATTGACATGACAGCATCACACAGTTGCTGCAGATTTGTCAGCTGCACATCCATGATGTGAAGCTCCCGTTCCACCACATCCCAAAGGTGCTCTGTTGGTTTGAGATCTGGTGACTGTGAAGGCCATTTGAGAACTTACTGTCATGTTTAAGAAACCAGTTTGAGATGATCTTTGTGACATGGTGTGTTATCCTGCTGGAAGCAGCCATCAGAAGATGGGTACACTGTGGTCAGGTAGGCCGTGGTGTTTAAACAATGCTCAGTTGGTACTAAGGGGCCCAAAGTGTGCCAAGAAAATATCCCCTACACCATCACACCACCACCAGCCTGAGTCATTGATACAAGGCATGTTGTTTATGAGAAATCCTACCCTACCATCTGAATGTCATCAAACCAGGCAACATTTTTCCAATATTCTGTTGTCCAATTTTGATGAGGCCGTGTGAATTGTAACCTCAGTTTCCTGTTCTTAGCTGACAGGAGTGGCATCCGGTGTGGTCTTCTGCTGCTGTACCCCATCTGCTTCGAGGTTTGATGTGTTGTTTGTTCAGAGAGGCTCTCATGCATACCTTGGTTGTAACAAGTGTTTATTTGAGTTACTGTTGCTTCCTATCAGCTTGAAGCAGTCTAGTCATTCTCCTCTGTCCTCTGACATCAACAAGACATTTTTGCCCAGAGAACTGCTGCTCACTGGATATTTTCTCTTTTTCAGACAATTCTCTGTAAACCCTAGAGATGGTTGTGTGGGAAAACAGTTTCGGAAATACTCAGACCAACCTATCTTGCACCAATGTTATGTTCAAAATCTCTTAAATCACCTTTCTTCCCCATTCTGATGCTCACTTTGAACCTCAGCAGGTCGTCTTGACCATGTCTACATGCCTAAATGCATTGAGTTGCTGCCATGTGATT
>VUQI01000731.1:13416-40693 GCA_015106735.1 Paratilapia polleni | reverse complement strand
GTGTGACTTTGAACATGGCATGGTTGTTGGTGCCAGATGGGCTGTTCTGAGTATTTCAGAAAGTGCTGATCTGCTGGGATTTTCCCACACAACAATCTTTATGGTTTGCAGAAAATGGTCTGACAAAGAGAAAATATCCAGTGAGCGGCAGTTCTCTGGGGAAAAATGCCTTGTTGATGTCAGAGGAGAATAAGCAGACTGCTTGAAGCTGGTAAGAAGGCAATAGTAACTCAAATAACCAATAATTACAACCAAGGTATGCAGAAGAGCATCTCTGAACGTACAACATGTCAAACCTTGAAGCAGCAGGGCTAAAGCAGCAGAAGACCACACTGGATGCTACTCCTGGCAGCTAAGAACAGGAAACTGAGACTAGAATTCACAATGGCTCACTTAAAGGACAATAGAAGACTGGAAAAACACTGCATGGTCTGATGAGTCTCCATTTCTGCTGCGACATTCCGATGGTAGGGTCAGAATTTGATGTAAACAACATGAAAGCATGGATCCATCCTGCCTTATGTCAGTGGTTCAGGCTGCTGGTGGTGTAATGGTGTGGCAGGTATGTTTTTGGCACACTTCAGGCCCTTAGTACCAACTGAGTGCATTGTTTAAACACCACAACCTACCTGAGTATTGTTATTGACCATTTCGGTCCCTTTATGACCACAGTGTGCCCATCTTCTGATGGCTGCTTCCAGGAGGATAACGCACCATCTCACAAAGCTCAAATCATCTCAAACTGGTTTCTTGAACATGACAATGAGTTCACTGTATTCAAATGGCCTCCACAGTCACCAGATCTCAATCCAATTTTACCTTTGAGATGTGGTGGAACGGGAGATTCACATCATGGATGTACAGCCGACAAAGTTGCAGCAACTGTGTGATGCTATCATGTCAATATGGACCAAAATCTCTGAGGAATGTTTCCAGCATCTTGTTGAATCTATGCCATGAAGAATTAAGGCAGTTCTGAAGGCAAAGTGGGGTCCAACCCGATATTAGCAAGGTGTAACTAATAAAATGTCCGGTTGGTGTAAATGTTCATAACGGTGTTGACCAATTGCGTAGGTTCAGCACAGGAGTATAACTTAAGCTTAGCTGTAAATGTTACACCATCCAGCTAGCCACCAGACTAGCTTAATTATAAATGGATTGGCAGTTATGAAGTGCTTATTGACCACTTAATAAGAAGTATAAATTCATACAGCACTTTATTCTACTTTATCAGCGCTTTATTTCTCAGTATCCCAAAGGCACTTGGAAGTACTATCGACACTGCAATACTACTGGTTATATTAGTGTGCTGGTTATTAGCAAACTGTCTGTTATTCATTACATAAAGAGTAAAAGGCATATGATGCTGACAACTAAACTAACGCTTTGTATCTTTTGTCAAAAAAAATTTCACTTTCACAGCCTGTTTGCAAATAGCTAATGGCTAATAGTCAAATTTATCTGTGTTTATCCAGAACAGTATGTAACCCTACTATTCAACAGTGTTCTCACAAATGCAACCTGCCAGTCGTTGCGACAACCATTTAAAGGTTTTATTCTTTGAAAAAGGAGTCATAATTCTTCAAATACAAATGCAAATTCAAACATAAATACATCTCTTCCATGCGAATAAAACTGAAAACACACTACAACACTAATCACAACTATGACAGATCTAAAAAACTGTATTACTTCCACCTAAAACACTGTTTGTGTTGGTAAAGCACATTTTAAATTAAGGAATGACCCTCTGCTCCCTTCAGAGATGTAATTCAGGGCTTTTCCTATACGAGGTGAGTCGCTTAATATAGAAATGTCACGTTAACAAAGTGTTTCTCTTCCTCTCAAAGGGATTACCCCAAATCGCTAAGCCAGTGCTTGCAGGAGCGTGGCCTGTCAGTGGAAATGCTCTACCTTCAAGCGGAATCGGGCCTGACCCGGGCCCTGCAGGATGTCCGAGCAGAAGGCTCCCCCTTATGTATTCTGGTGGAGCAGACAAACGTAGCTCTGTCCTCCTGCACTGTTATCATATTCTCAGAATCCCTCAAAAGTAAGTTCGTACCCCTCGTATTCCTTCAAACTTGCCCAACCCACCTTAGTCACAACCTTTATCGCTTTACAAGGCTCAGTTCAACAATCTGAGGCGAGTTATGTTTCAACATGTTTAAACACAAAATCTGAAACAGATTTATTTTAAAATCAAATCAATAAAAAAAGGAATACTACTATTAAAAGACCAACATGTAAGGCTGCGATTCTCTAGTCAACTGTTGGAACATGGTCTTTCATGTAAAACATTTACATGCATTTAAAAATCACCCCAAGTCAATCAAATATACACAATATTCATTCAGTGTCTACATTACTAGCTATCAAACTATCCTTTGGCTACCACTTGCATATACAGTACTTCACATAATACTATATGACATTAAATACCTAATAAAACTAAACCAAGTTAAAAGGAAACCGATTTGTTACAACTTGTTTCATTTTATGGGTCATCAGTTCTATCGTTAACTAGTAACTCGGGAAAGTAATTACTGATATCTTAAAAAAAACAAACCTTTTGCTCAGACAAGACAAACAAACCTCGTAGTTAATCAAAATTCTTTGAAAGACAGTACAAAGGAAACATTATAATTATGATCCAGAGTACTCCAGAAACTCACCATTGCATCGATCTCATATTTGTTTTTTTGTGTAATAATGTAGGTAGTAATCTTAAAATAAATAAAGATCTGTATGATCATCTGACATATGCATGATTTGTGTCATGTTGGTACTATTTTTAATGATGGCGCTTTTTTGGTATGTTTCTCTGTCTTAAGGGATTCTTTGTCAAAGAGTCTTCTGTTGCTCTATTGACACATATGCAGCAAGCATACATGAAAAGTACTGTAAAAGAAATTGATTATTGGTATTTGGAAGGAGGTGCACAACCCCATGAATGTCAAAAGAAAAAAATGACCATACCTCCAGGTCATGCTGGGGACCTGATGCACCATTTTCAAGCTTGAAGACTGTGGTGCCTTAGACTGAGAACTTCTGTTTGGTGTCTGGGTTGTAGTCGAACAACCAGCGCGTTTCACCAGGATTGATCCTTGATTCGAAAGTCTGACCAAAAATGAATGACCTTTACCTAAGTTTCAGCTCTGGTGAAATTGTTGCTGCACAAGTCATCAGAACAGGACTTGATGATTTCTAAAAATTAGTGATGCATGAAAAAATGACCATGAAGAGGAGATCAGCCGTATTTAAATCAGATATGGTTATATATTTTATAGTCAGAGTCGTGGAACTTTGTGATCTCACCTCGTAACTGTGGGGATTTGCAGGTGCACTTGATTGATTTATTTATTTTAAGTCCTGCTGTAAGAAGCATGTGGCTGGTTTTACAAAGGGAAGAGATGACCCAGGCTACGGATAAAATAAAACTCAAGTTGTAATAATGCATAGTTTGCTTTAAGTCTGCATAATATGAAATTTTATGCAATTTACATTGTTTTATTAGCTCACCTACATGACCTAATCTTCATAGCAGAAACGCATAACACAAATATCCCAAACACATTTTTTGTCAGGTCAGATCAACCAAAATAAATTCAGTTCAACAAAAACAATTCTGTCCATAGTAACGCATATAAAAAAGGAGAATTTACATTCACACTTAATTATTATTCATTATGCTTTAGTGTCAAATGTCTGAATGCACATTTAGACAAATTCACCACTTATTAATCAGGTTGTATAAAAATTTACTACTGATAAATACACATCTTTACACAAAATGCATGTCCCTCAGCGCTACACTTCCAACAAACCAAACTCACATTCAAAAGCATTACCTACCAAAGTACAAATTTATCAGTTAAATTTTCTGAACTCAACATTGACATAAAAACAAAATCTCAATGTGAGCTGAGAGGATGTAAGAACCACACATATTTTGCTGCCATTTCTGTGGAAATTGGCTTTTCTTATTTCACCTCTTTCTCCCACTTCAGTCTCATGACACTTCACCATTACCATTCCCTTTCCTTCCTTAGTCCATCGCAACATGCCCAAAGACCAGGCCATGGACTTTGTTCAAGCAGAGTACAACCGCGGACTCGCTAAAGAGCGGCCACCGAGGGACCCTGCAGACATTGCAGCGGAGGCATCACAGCTGCTCGATGACTTTCTGGATCGAGAAAAGATGGCGCGCCACACTGTTCCCTCTGAAACACGGCAGCTTCTCATGCTGTTAGCTGAGGGGGTGCATCTGTACCCCGAGGAGTTGGAAACTATCTCAGAGTATGTGCGTTCCCGGCAGGACCACATACAAGGTGAAACACTGATTACACAGCAGTTCCTACAGAAGTGCTGTGTCAGTATTACTGATGGCAGCTTTAACTTCTTGTAATAGCTTTTCTGTCTCTTCAGGTCACATGTCTCCTGTTTGACTTATTTTACTTTTCTCTCTCCTTAGCTTCCAACAGTGAGGGTGAGAGGGGGAACATGTTGCCTCCAGGATTAGGGAAACCACCTCCCCTGCTCCCCACTCCAGCTGGGCCCCCACAACCTCAGCCTGCATCTTTAGCAGGGGGACCCATGGGGGACCACTCCGCACCTTCACCTGTACCTCTCTTGCCTTCACCAGGTTTGGACTTGAGCACTTTGCATCCATTTAAATCTATGAAACCTTTAAGGGTGTGGGGGCCATGAACCATGACCAAACGGTGGGGATGGGTAGTGTTGACCACTATTGCCCCGTTTTACCCTACCTGAGATACATTGCTAAAAACCTAGCACTGCATTGCTACTCATGAACAGCTAGATGTGGATTTTCTCCTTTTATCTTCATGCTGCTCTTTGATGTTTTTTTTTTTTTTTTTTTTTTTTTTTTTTTTTTTTTTTTTTTTTTTTTTTTTTTTTATTCACTTCTTCCCTTGTGAAGGTTGCACCAACAAGAAACTCAAAGACCCTGAATATTGGAGAAGAAAAATAAATGGGAAGTGTAGTTTAGATTTTAGTCTTTTAGTCTTTAATTCTCATCAAAATGCTCTTTCAGTCACTGCACTTGGAGGACTTTTATTTTGTTGAGTATGTCTCCTCGTGGTCGTGGTGCAGGCGTGTTTGTCTGTCCTGTCTAGTTTGACTTCTTTACAAAAAAACATCTTGGATAATCCAAGGTTTAAAATGTACAGTGCTAAAATTTATGAGACCACCACCCAGTGTAAGGTTTATGGCACTGCTGCCCTAAATTAACAGTATAAATATTTTTTTTATGTTTCTGTGATGGTTAATCCACCAGTATGCACAAGCTCTTTGATGAAAATGATATTTTTAATGCTAAATTATAATTATTGTTGTTATCCATGAATTTTCAAATTTACTGTTTTACAAAAAGCAGAAAAAAATAGTAAAGTACATTATTATTTTCTGATTAAGATGCCAAATTGCAGTTATTTACTTGCATTCCTGAACAGAAAAAAAATGAGTTTTAGTGGTTGAATGTTCTGTTTGATTTATTTCTGACTTCTCAGAGAAGTCCAGTGTGCCGGCTCAAATTTGGGTATAAAAATGTGAATTCAGTTTGGAATTCCTCACTGCTGTTCAACATGGGAAACCATGGAGAACTCAGTGAAAAGGAAAGAGTCGCATTAAAGCACTTCATGATGCTGGATGGCCTTTCTCGTTTTTCTGACAGGTGGTCTAATACATTTGTTAAGCACTGCATGTATTTTTTTATATATTTCTAAAGATTATTATTTATTTTTTTATTAATATCTCATGATGGTTATTACATTATAGTTGAGATTGGGCTACTGAAGAATTTTCAAAAGGTTGAGCTGCTGGATGTATACATCCATGACCTTGCTTTGACACATACGTGGCAAATTACCTTCTGTCTTGGTCTAGTACTACTGTACCTTAAATTGAATACTAACATCCAAATATCACTGGTTGGAGGTGTGGTAGACGCAGTTTGCTTAGAGCAATGCTCATTGACTTGATTGGCTGACAGGAGGGCGGGGCCAATTCAGAGAGTCAAATAAAAACAACGCTCTGTGAACAGAGCCTGTCTAGACATAAAGACAGCTCATTGTAAGCCAACTCCCCCTTGATGGTGTTGCACTCCAGTAAGTCCCAGCTGCTTTGATGACCAGAAATCTGTCAAAACAAGAAAAGATCCAGAGCAATAGAGTAAATTAAATTTTCTGAAACCTCTAGACATAGTTACTCCCCAAAGCTGCACATTTTGTATTATGCAGCTGCATTGTTGCTCTGTCTCACACCAGCTGTAGAACTGAACCAGTTTTTCCTCATGAAGTTTAGCTGGTGAAGCAGCTTTCCTCCAGAGAGCCGCATCGGCGAGCTCCAGCCTCGATTTATACTGACGGACTCCACTTCTGTTTGAGGGCTCTTACTTTTAGAGTTCCAGCAGGGGTGGGGGGAGAAAAGAAGTCTGGCACACTTTATTTCCTCCTTTAAAAAAAAAATAAAAAAAAATCCTTCTGCAAACTTCATCTTGTTGTAGGAAATAAAGAGTCTGACAAGGAAGTTTCATCTTCAGCTTTCCTTCTTCTTTCTTCATTTCTCAGTGAAATTATGTCTCTGCACAGTTTCAGTCCCTTTTTAAGATGATTTGAGAGTCCTCAGAGCCAATTTCTTTTAGTACAAGGAACGGGGAAATATGGCTGTTGAAATAAGGATGTGTTTTGATGTAAATCTCTGGTGTCATCTGAATTTATGAGTAAACATAAAAACTAAGCATAGTTATAATTTATTATGTTCCTCATTTTCTTTGAGGGTTTCTGTGAGGAATGCAGAACGAATCTTTTCCTCTGAGTTCCAGTTTGTAATCGCTCTGGTTCTTTATTCTTTTATGTGTTATCTAATTTTAGTCAAAAGGTAAAAAAAAAAAATAGACAGGAAGTAGGTGATAAGTAACAGGTCACCCTGTCCACAGTCTTTAACATAGTGAAACCAACTTTCCTTGCAGCATAAGTGAATACAAAGAAGTGAGATCAGGCTAAGCTGATGCACCTTAACACAACACGGTGTTGCCTGTACAGCTTGTCATTGTGTTCCTCAACACGCCTGTCACATGCTGTTTACTGCGGCCGGTCATACGTGTCAGCATCAATCTGTCTGAAGCGTCACTGATCCATGCGCGGGAGAATATGAGAACGCATCAATCGGCCGCAGGTGGACTGTTACTGTGCGATCAAACAGGAAGTGGCTCGCAGCAGAGCCGCTGACAGTCGTCATGACAAACATAAAATCAGTTTGAAGACATGAAAAGACAGAAATGTCTTCAGTGAGGAAATCTGAAAAGCTGTTGGTGAAAAATACATTCAGAAACCTGATGGATGCGCTCACGGAAAAAAGCGTTCACAGCACAAACTGTGAAGCCTCTGTAGAGAGGGGATGGCTTTATATTGTTGCCTTGACAACTCTTTACCTTTTAGGAAAACTGCTAAAGAAAATTATGCTTTTGTTTTTTCGGTGTCAGTTAACAGCTCACTGTAACAATATTAATTATGGTTCCATCCAAAAGCCGGGTATGATTTAGAGCGAGCCTACCATTTGATTGTCAAGTTGTTACTGTATGAGTGCGTAAAGGGCCTAACACCAGGATATATTTTGTTGTATATTTGTTGTTAAATGATCACGATGTCATGGTAACAGACTAATATTTCATGCAAATGGAAACACTGAGTCAAACTTGCATGCATGCTAATGTTAGCATGTTAACAGACTGGCTGATAGAGATATGATTTGTAGACAAAGAGCAGAAGGTTTCAGCTATCTATTAATACAAAAGTACATTTTCTAACCTTGTTCTTGGTTATCTGTTATGCTGGACAACTACTAGTAACCTTTGTCTCCTTGAAATTACATTTTGGTCAAGTTATGCATGAGGAAGCCTTGCAAATTGATTTTTGGCAAGTTATTGACATTGAACATGGGAGCAGTGCTCTTCACTGAAAGTGCTTTTTTTTTTCTTTTAATGAAAAGTACAATATCCACTTAGTGTCAATGCTATTGTTCCATGTTTTATGAGTAAGTGTTGGCCCTGGCAGCCCTTGGTTAAGATTATGGAGAGACGGTTTGATACAGGAAAACCCGACTCTTACTTGAACCTCAGCATTATTATTCACATTTAATCAAACCCACCGTTTTTTTTTTCCCCTCACGCTGTTTTTACAGAAGGGACTCTGAACCCTGACGTCTGGTCTAAGACTTGCTTTGTACATCCCGTGTCGATCCCAGCCATCTTCTGCCAACTTTGCCTCTGAATGTTTTCCAGCAGACACCCACGTTCCACCAAAACATGTCGAAGCTTAATTTTTTAGAAGACATGCTCCCTTCTGTTATACCTATAATACCATCATTTATATAAAGCATTGCACTGGTTAGTTTATGTCTTTGTCTTTATTTGCATTATATTTAAAATGACTGTTTCTGCCAATATTTAAAATAACTATTTGGCTGATCATCATTAATAGGACATACCACCTTGGTTTCACCTTATTTTCTGATAGGCAAGTGGCACTCAGAAAGGTAAATATTGGCTGATATCAATAATGGGTGAATCCATAACTGTGTGTTTAAACACGTGCGTTGTGCACATGTAAGTAGCATGTGCATTTGTGCATCTAATGAAGTATTTTTACTGGTGTGTCTAGTGAATGCAATGCATTATTTAATACGTTCAGTACATTTTGTAGAATATGTGTCAGTACAACAAACTCAGGATTGTTTTAATGTGATTTAATTCCACTTTCTGAGTGTTTTTTAAAACAGAAACAGTTTTAAATGGAACATGTCACACACACACACACACACACACACACACATAGCTGAATGTAAAGAAGCAGCTTTGAGAGCATTTTCACTGTGACAGAGCTAAAGGATTGTGAGGTCCTGTTAATAAGCCTCACCCCCCCACCTCCTTGTGTCCCCCCTCCACATGATCCCTAAATGCATCTTGGGAAATGGCAGCAGCAGCTACAGCCGGGGGCTGCGATGCTGCAAATTTATTCACTTTTGTAGGATAATTGAATTTTTCCTTCATAGTAGGCCGATTCCACAGGGGTGTAAGTACAAGTGTGTGTGTGTGTGTGTATGCTCTTTTTTCCTCTGGACTATTAATAATTGACTGGTTGGCGTTTCTTTCTGTGTGAAGATTTATTTCACCTCACTGCTAATTCGGTCGTCTTTCAGATCTGATCTGCAGGTTTCTCAGAGTTTTTTTTATTTTTTTAAGTTTTTTCTTTTTTTTTATGTTCCGGTTGGTTGATGTTATTTACAGGGGCGGGTCGCTGAGTTTGGTTTACTGTCTCAGCTTCTTGTTTGATGTGTGAATGTGTGAGTTAACTTCAAGAGACAGGCGTAAACAGGAACACTTTAAACCTACAACATTAGTGATTGTTTGATGCATGGAAAACAACGCTGACAGGTCTGTAAGTCCGGTCTGACAGCAAATTCACACAAAAGTCACGTCTCATCGTCTCAGCGGAAACATTAAAGGAAAAAACGACTGATTTCTTTTAAACAACCGGGAGCTTATTCCAGTTGTTTTTGGGCATCATTCCTATCAGATATGATCACATTTTACAGCTTCACAACAGGAGCTTTCAGTGTGTTAGGATGTTTGATGAATTTTGAATTCTTTCCTAAAATTATTAATGCCAAACGATGTTGTGTAGCTGAGTCCAGGGTTCTCACAGCCTTATGTCCTACAGTACACATGAGCTCTGACTGCTGTTGCTTTGGAAAAAGCCTGGCAGAGGCGTGAGTCGGGGAGTCATTAAAGTCCAAAATATGTTGCTGTTGCAGGTGGGAAGTTCATGTGAAACTGAGTCAGAATCAGAATTGATTTAAACAGCTGAATGTGTGAACAGGTTACCACAGAATCTAATGTTTAGCTTTAGGTCGCCATCAGTGAAGCTCACAGCTGAGTTTTAGCGTTTTTAATGAATTTTCCTCCACTGAGATGCACTCTTAGTTCAGATTTTTTTGTCCGCAGGCAGCCTTGTATGGTCGACTGACTTTTTAACAGAAAACAGATATTTTCTAACACCGCTTTTTATCATTTGTACTGTCCGGTTTCACTAAAACCAACGGGACTCCTAAAACCCTCAAGAACTGAAATAAAAACTACTGATGATTCTGGCCACTTTAGCACATGACTGGCAGATACAATTAACCTGGGTACGAGTTAAACCAATCACCTTCCTGTCGTTTAGGACATAGAGATGGATTTGAACATGACCTCCCTTTGGTTCTTTTGTGCTTGTACAGGGTGTGAGAGACAGAAAGGGCTATGAGATGGTAATGAACTCCCAGGTAGCCACACAGAGGAGACAGACTGACTTCAAAGTGTCCACATAGAAACAATAATGGGCTCGCTTGTCCATATTGAGACAATCATTGTTATCAAGGTATCCACAAAGTCACCAAAATTCACTCACAGTTGATTGTCAGTTTTTCTCTGTGTCTATATTGGGATAATAATGCACTTGGATGTCCTCATACAAGTGATAACGGGCACCCAGATGTCCACATATGGACTCAGGTATCCACATGAATCCACAAATGGTGATAATAGATTTGAGTATTAATGCTGAGCCAATCGTGGACTTGGATATCTGCATAGAGACAAAAATACATCTAATTATCCGCAAAACAGTAATGGGCTACTAAGAGTGTTATTACCCAGTGCATAAAGTGTACAGAAGCGCCATTTATGCTTTTTTAAAATGTATTTATCTGCTTATTTAATCCTCGTTGTTATAATTTACAAATGCATTGCCACAATTTTTGTTCATTTACGAAAATCTAACAACCACAGACTGTTTTCTTGGATTCAGAGTTTCTGCTGAGCTGGAACAGATTATTTGTAGTACAGAGTTGAGTTGGGCAACAACAGTCTGCATGCATAAACATAAGATTGTCTGGAAAAGAGAATCTTTGGCCAACTAGTTGGTCATTTATCTAGAAAAAAAATAACTCAAAAGATATATCACAGTTGCTGGTTTACAATATGAGCACCTCTTGCATAAAATTACCAAAGTGAGACCTAATTTATTAAAAAAGAAATGGTGGATTTCCCTTTAAAGAGATGCAGATGTGCTGTGGCTGCCAGCTCTGAGCCGAGCCAGAGTTTGTGTATTCAGGTCAGTTTGTGCATTCAAAGCAAACACAAACCATGTTCCTCTGCATCTTTAATGACCTCTCTTTCACACACTCACTAACACATTCTCTGTCTCTCTCTCTCTCTCACACACACACACACACACACACAGCAGGATGCAGTGGTCAAATATTTATGGGCAGGAGAAGCTGCTGTGTTATTGTACTTGATATAGCTTCAGGCGCTTTCTATTGCAGTTGCTTTAGTTGGTTTTCAGGTGCCGATCACAAATACAAAATACTACAAATAAAAACTTTGGTTACTTCAGCGGGAGGTTCATTCAAAAATACTTTTAAAAATCCATCCACTGGATGCTTCAGAGCCAGATTGGTATAATTTACTGTAAATTAGTCAGGCCGGGGACATTTTTCTCCAGAGCACAGGAAACAATGATGCTGGTTGGATGAGGAAGAGGAAGTCTTACACTAAAACAGTAAAAGTAAAAATGCAGTTCAGGTCAGTTCCGGCAGCTCAGTGGTGTTGCATCACACTGAGCTTCTGATGAAATAAGACCAGCAGTGGTTACAGCAACAAGAACACACTCATGCCTTATTTTCACCTTTGCTGGTGCTCAGATATAAAGTTTTGAGCACCAGCAAAGAATTTCTGCCAAGCACATCAAGGTTATTTCTAATTAATCAGGCAGCCATAAAAACATGGGCTTTTACTCAGTAGGCATGTTATGTGACTCCAGTAAAGAACAACTGTCAGCTGGTGAAGCTAGCAGTGTGGAGGAAGATGTATTTCTTTATGTTCAAGAAAATTATTCAGTGGAAATTTAAGTATTTTAGCATTTTTATGTGCTAATTCGGTTCCTCCGTTTGGTACCAATCCCAGTCAACTTTAAGGGATACAGGGATAGGGAACTAGAGCTTTTAAATGTGTTTAAAAACTTTAGAGAATTATGTTTTTAAGCAAGAATTATCCCAGGGTTTGATCAACTTCTCACAGTCAGTACAAAACACTAAGATTTTGATACAGAGGCCAGTAGAGTGGCTTCACACAGCAGCTTCCAATCCATTTTTAAACACCTAAAACTCCCATATGTCACTTGACAGAACTGATTACAAACCCCATTTGCTGTAGCCTCTGCATGTGTCCTTTACCAGCGTCACATCGTTATCTGAGCGACTGCTGCAGCGGCTGTATTGACGAGCTCAGAGCCTGAGCAGATGCTGCAGAGGCTTATCGATCAGCCGGGAAGGGATGTTAAGCATGAATTAGTCCAGAATCAATGAAGAGCGACTGAACAACAGAAGAGGTGTAAATGCAGCTCAGGTGAGTGTGGTTGTTTGGAAGGAAATTGGAAAGCAGTCAGGAAGGAGGGAGAAAAGGAAAAAGGAAGAATATTGGGAGAAAGGAGGTCAGGATAGACTTGGATAGAGATTGTAGACAAAACTGTACCAGAGTTTGTAGAGTGGAATTCTTTTCCTTACCCTTTCCTTTGCTCCTCTTTGCTTTTAGAATAGCTTAGTAAAGTCTTCTTCAGATTTAATAAGAGGAAGGGAGACAGAAAGAAAGATGGGTTGTTAGGAAGGAACAATGGATTTAGGAAACTAGGAAAAAGGAGAGAAGGAAGGAAGTTAAAGCAGGGTTTTATGTCTGTAGGATGAAACATTGTTTCTTTTCAGTTTGGATGCAAAGTGAATTGGTTGAAAAGAAGGAAAGGTAGGAAGGAATAAAGAAAAAACATACATGTTGTGCAAAGAAGGAAATAAATAAAAACAGAGGTAGATTTTTTTTTCTCTGAGGAAATAAAGCTGGAGGCTGGGAGAAAAAAAACCTCAAGCTAGACAGAGAACAAGACAACAGTTAGTATCAGTTCAGATTTAAATTGTTGATGCAAAGGAAAACAGAGAAACAGAGGATAGTATGGGGGGTGAAGCAAATGGAGGAAGGTAGAAATATCAAAATCACTTCAAATATATTACTGGATGAAAGCATACAGTTTAATATTGTGCATTGGCAGATCTAAAAATCAGTGCAAAGTTAAATTTTAGACAGAAGAAAGAATTTAAATGAAGGAAAGAAGAAACTAAGGTGGGAATGAAGAAAGAAAGGAAGAAAGGATATAAGGAAAAAGTGTGCCTGCTCTGGCCTCATCGGCCCCACCAGTATTTCATTTCGCCTGTCGCCTCGGCTGCTCTGTTGTTTGGTTGGTTGGCTGGTTAGACACCCGGGGCTTTAAGCAGGAAATGGATTTAGACCTTGCAAGAAGAAGAGAGGAGGTTTGGGAGGGGGAGTCATTTTAAATGTGTCAATCAATACGTTGATGTCACAGAGGAGGAGACGCCACTGCTACTGCCAGTGTGGACCAAAAAAAAACAACAAAAAAAAAAAACCACAACAGAGCAAGAAGCAAAGAGCAGAAACAAAGAACCGACTCTTTTATTTCTCTTCTCTCAGCCTGTTTGGTTTTTTTGTTCTGCCTTCAGAAGGAGTCAAGGGGTGAATTAATTTTGGATTTGGAAAACAAGAAAGGGGGGTGTGGGGGGTGGAGTGGTTGTCTAATAACATCTCGGCATGAGGTGGGAGGGGGAGTGAGGGGCTTCTGAAAGCATCAAATGTTAATGTTTGAAAGAAAAAAATACAAACGATTTTCATCTGCACGGCACTCTCCTGCTAATTAGTGAAAGAACTGATGACATTTAAATATCTCATATCCTCTTTTTTCTTTCCTTCAAATCTGTGTGATAAATCTGTGTCTCCTTTTCCTTCATTTTCTGCCAAACCTGACTTCTTTTCTCCCCCTTTTTTCCGGTCTTCTTTTCCTCAACTTTTATCTCCCCTCACCTCCCCTCCCTCCGTCTCTCCTCCCCTTCGTCCTCTTTCCCAGCTCTGTGTCGATTAATTAATTGCCGGCTAATTTAATTTCTCAAAAAGTAATAACTTGTTTAAGCATGAATAAAGACTGACAAGGCAAAGTTCTAATCTGCCCAAAGTTTAATTAGATCCGGCAAGGTTTCAGCACGGAGCCAGACTGGGGGGTCAGAAAGAGAGAAGGAGAGAGAAAGAGAGGCAGAGAGATACTAACCAATGAAAAGAAAAGGGCCCTAGAAATGGATCTGGCCTAAATGTAGATTGAAGTGGCTTCACTGGTTTTTCTTTAACTTCTGTGTCAAAAACCAACCCAAGAGCACATTTTTCAAACACAGTCACTGAAATGGGAGCTGCCGTAAAATTGTAAATGAATTTTTCTGAGCACCACAAGCCTGTTGAAATGGCTCCTTTTAACTGTAATTTCAGTACTGTTCAGTGACTTGTGGATAGTCAAGAAGAGCTGATAGATCCAATTACATTAGCTGTTCCATGTGTGCACCGAGCAAACAGAAAGTCTACGAGCTCAGCAGGAAGCCACTGGGCCCCAAAAAACACAGGAAACATTGAGCAACTGTCATTCAAATGAATGTTTGAATGCAGTATGCAGTGCTTCCAGAAAAGATCATTTCAATTTATTTCAACCTGGCTTATAACTCCCTGTGAGTCATGCTAACTCTGCACTCTCTCTACCTCTTTGCAGAGACCAGGAATCGCACAAAACAGCGTGCATTGGGGCGACAATAATGGGTTTTTTTGAAAAGCTCCCTTTAGCTTTCCAAGAAAACTTGATTTTTACATGAATCATTTCAAGCTTATTTTTGAAGGCTGAGCCAAAGAAAACATGGCAATTAGCCACCTGGATTTCGTAGAAGAAACAGCTTGATTTTAATAAGTTCACCAATTATGAAAAACAGTAGTTTTCTGCTGAAAATCAAAGTGTAATGTACTTTATAATCAAAATGTGCCGTGTAAAAAGTAGAGATTAAACAGAACATTTCTGACAAATCTTCTTATTCTCAGGATGTCTAATATTTTGTCGATCTGTCAAAGCCAATGATGTCTCACAAGTACACAAATTATCCTTTGGCTTCTGTGCCGTGACAAGAGGAGTCTCAATCCCAACTCACGACATCGGATGCATTAAGGATCCAATAGACTAGGCGGCACGTTACTAATGCTGAGGGGTAGTCTTTGTTTTAACTTAAAAAATATACACAAACTGTGTATGTCACAGGTTCTGCATCGAGCATGCAAAGGAAAAATATACTGTGTTTTACAGTATTTTACAACTCCCTCACTAAGTAAATAAATGGAATGAGCACAGATGAATAGATGAAACAGTTAAACTCTTGTTAGCTGTTACTTTAGCTTAGCACCTTTTCTATCTCCTGATATATGGATCTCGTAGGGTCTTTACCCTAAAATATAAAGCGCCTTGAGGCGACTGTTGTTGTGATTTGGCGCTATATAAATAAAACTGAATTGAATTGAATTGAATATGGATGCATCCCCACTGCAACCCAAAGATGGGACTCACACAGTGTTCACTTTTGTAAAGCTAAAATGTGAAACATTGTCTTGATATGTGTGACTGGGGGACAGGGGATGAAAATGCTGCGCAGCCCCACATAAAGTGGCACACCTGATCACCGTAGTAAAGGATCCCTTGGCGTCCCCTTTAAATGCACTGACTGAGAGTAATTTTTCAGCATGCAGGGTTAATGCTGTGAACGTGTGTATTTTAACCCGAGTCATAATTCTTTTCTTAACCTTAATCAAGTAGTTTACAGTACCAAAACAGCAAGTGAAAGTCATCATGAAATGCCTGAGGACACTTATGTGGATATTTAATTTGAAGTATTATCTAATTTAACTTCTCTTTCTCTCATAGATTCCAATTCAGGGGTGCTGTGACTCTCTCATAATGTCTCTCGTCAAACCATAGACTCTGAAGTTCTGCTAAAGCTAACTGGCATATTGCTAATTCATGTTATGAATGCAGTTAGCCAAGAAATGTGATAAGTACACCTGCTACAATATGAGTAGACATGCCTACCAGCACACAGTTAAACCTGCCGTGAACATCTGCTCTGCATAGTGTTCAGTGCATCAACATGATTGGCTCATATGTTTCCCTGTTGCCTCGCTGTTCACAGATTTATATTAAGGATTTGTTAAGTGCCAAGTCTCTGCCTTATAATGTCTCTGAAACCAGCATCAGCAACAGGGTGCAGGAGTTTTCACTGTCTTTATGAAGAGCTCAGGGAATTCCATATGAATAGTGTGTTATTGTTAGCAGCATCATTACCATTTGGAAGAACACTTTGGAATAGGTCTAGAAAAGCTTTTTAGACTGATGACTGTAAAATCTTAATAGGAACATGCAGTGCAGCACACACTGAGGATCACACTGAACCTCTGAGGGGAAGAACATGGAAGTCGGGACTGAATGTTTGCGTGTGTGTTTTTACAAGCATTACTGATCTGAGGCGCTGTGTGACTGTGAATACAGATCCAGGTTTACAGCAGTGTGGGTTTATCGTGTAATACAACGTGATAATTATGTTATTCAGGGAAAAAAATTTATGCAGCATTCACAGTGAAACTGTTGTCTGTCTGTGTTATTACACTCAGCTGGGAAGTAGTTTGATCCTCATAGCTCAGGGTTTTGTCCTGGTAGAATGTAAAGGGTTAAAGGAAGCCCAGAACACGTGTAGGTGTCGTACAAACCAAAGACGTGGTTAAGGTATGGTAGCTGAGAGGGAATCTGTTAAAAATGCTGCTGTTCTGGTGTGTGTCTGTATGTGTGTGGTTTGTATGGTTAACAAGAAACATTCTTGACGAGGCTGTCATAGCTAGAACATTACGTTTGTTTTCATGACATCCTGGCTGTATAAATTGCTGCTGTGTGAGAAGTAAAGGCAGATGTAGAATGACATTGTTATAGCACCACAAGAGTTTTAGGGAAAAATCAGTTCCAACGTGTCCAAATATAGTGCACTAGATTCTGCCATCCTGAGTGTCTGATTTCTATGTATGAAATTTATGCACTACTCTTTCCTCAAAAAGTCCACAATAGAATAAAAACAGTAGTGACTACATTCCTTTATACTAATAATCCCATTATATATATATTCATCCATCCATTCATCCATTTTCTTCCACTTATCCAATTCAGGGTTGGGAGAGGTGGGGGTGGGGCTCCAGAACATTTTTGTTTCGTATCTATGAAAAATTATCATATCTGGATATATTACAAATATGAAAATATAGGGAGCAATGTGTGCAAGAAACTTTGTAAATTTAATGTACAATCCCAGATAACAGACGGACTTCTTTTATTCTTTAAAAAAGGATGGATCACAGAAGACTTTTCGGTATAAATTTATCCATACATTCAAATAGCACTTCATCTACCTCCCATCCCCAGCCAGTTTAGAATCACCAATTAAACTTACATGCATGTCTGTGGGCTGTGGGAGGAAGCTGGAGAACCTGCAGGAAACCCACACAGGCACAGAATGAACACTCCACACATAAAGGCCAAAGCCAGCCAGGAGATGCAAACCTAGGACCTTCTTGCTGTGAGGTGACGGTGCTAACTACTGCACTAATGTGCCACTGTATAAAGTATGTGAAAAGGGGTCAAGAGAGCCCTAGGTTCATGGTCTTGCTTTGTGAATGAACCATGTCTGCTGCAGGTTCACTGGGGACTGACAAGCCCATTGCAGGGCCGGCCAGGAAGCGCCACAGTGGCCGTAGGTGAAATTCTGTTAGGAAGGGCTGTGCTGCTGAGTGTATAAACACATGATGCAAACATTTACCTTCATGCCTGTGCCATGAGGATTTAAGGTGGAGTACACTGTGCACAGGACTGGCCCCATCATTTACACTCTAGGTTCAGTGATTTGCTTTTCTAAGGAAGATTGCCACCCAAAGCTAGAAGGGTCTGCCTCCCCTACATTTTACCTTCCCCTACATACCTGGTAGGCTGCAGCTACAATCCAGAAGGGAGTGGTGCACCTTGGTCACAAAAACTAGGCCAATGAGCTAGGTAGGGACTTTATCTATAAGGTTTCTATGTCCAGGGAAGTAGAGCCCTAGGTTAATAGAAAATAAATGCATACTAACAAAGAGACACTCAGAATAAACAGATCAATCTATACTATGATCCATCCAAGGGAAATCATTCAGGCCTTTTCCTCTATGATTACTTTATTGGACAATCAATGTCAGGACTCTTCAGGCAACATGGTTGTTGAGCCTCTTGCTTGATCACCATTGTGCTTAACATATATTTGAAGAAAAAAAACAAATAAACTATGCTTTACAGGTAGACAAGGCAATAGCAAATTTGTGACATTGCAATCACCTGATTTGGCACATAGACCATGAAAACTCTTCAAAGAAAGTAAGTGTGGTTTAGTCTGATCCAAGCATTATAGTTATAGCCTCCAGGAAGTGAGTGCAAGTCAGTGAATTGTCTAAAACTAAGGTATCTCTGTGTATGTGGGCTGCTGGCATCACCACTGATTGCAGCGGGGGAAGCAGCACGTCGTTCGCTTTCTCCTGGATGTCTTTGAGCATTCAGAGCAGCTGCACCTCCTCTCACTCCTCTATTGTTCCTATAAGATAAATTGGAGCTATTGTCATAGACAGAGAAAAGACATTAATTGAAGGTTTTCCTGCTGCTGCTTTTACTGCAACACAAACTCTCTCTCACACACACACAGACACACACACAAAATCCAGCTTCAAAGTAATTAAACACATTAACACTTCAAGCATAAGCACAAAAAAGAGAAACTCTCTTCTGTGTACATTCGCTTCCATTTATCACCCAGGACTGAGCAGAGAGGGGGGAAGCACAAGGATTTAGCATATCTCTGCGACTAAAGTGATGGAGCGGAAAAGAGGAAGAAGAAGAAGAAGAAGAGGAGGGGAAAAAAGGGAAAGAGAGCCAATGCGCCTGGGCTCTTTACTCCAGTCGACAGCGTAAAATGTCAGATACTCATCTGGAAATTATTTCCATTTCATACCACTGACATCTTCCCAAGCAGGGACGCTGAAATCTAATTAGTTTGACCGGAAAATGGTGACCAAGGTAGCGAAGTGTATTATGCAGAGAGAAGGGTTGCTAGGGCGTGTGAGGGTCCCTGGGGTTAACTGGAACTCAGGAGTGCAGATAAGGGCTACAGGGGAAAAAAAACTCAGGAGGGCTACTCCATTTTAAATAGCCCTGACTAATAGAGGCAACCTTGAATTCAGCGTTTCAGCCCTCTGACAGCACCGAAGCCGAGCCTTGCCGAGGGTAGAAAGCGGAAGAGAGATAGCATTTTCTCCTCCAGGGGTTACCCCAGAACTTTTCAAACTTCCCATAAGAACTGACAAGAAAGCTGAAGCGACTGAGCGATGCTGCAGCTGCCATGTTACTGTTGGTGCTTCAGGGAACTTTTTAAACTGCTAAATGTTTTATGATGTTTGTCACCATGGGGAGGTTGGATGGTTAATCATACCAGTCATTGCAGAGCCTATCAGCCTTTGAGTATACACTGATGAACAAAAACATTATGACCCCGCCCAGTGAGGGATGTGCTTTATGAGGCCTCTGAATATACCCCGTGGTATCAGGCACTAAGATGTTAGCAGCAGAGCATTTGAGTAATGTGTGTTGAGAGTTTGAGTCGCCATAGATCAGTCTTGTTCAAACACATCCCCGAGACAGCCCTCATCGGACAACTTTCAGTATTTACTCAGCAGCACTGACTAGGAGCAGCAAACAAGCTTTACAGTTTCCATAATACTCCAATCAAGTTTCACCTTAATGATTTGGCCTTTGGCAAAATGTCTCAGGTCTTTGCACCTGTCCCCACCTTTCCCCACATCCATCATGCTGACTATGAGAACTTTTAGAAGCAGGTCTCGCCACTTGGCAGTCATCTTTGTAATGCCTCTGAGCAGCTGTTTTTAAGCCCGTACCTAAATGAATGGGGGAGAAAGCCACAAGTTTAATTTCATTGGTCACAGGAACATAAACTCTGTATGCACAAAATCTAACAATTTAATAATACTTAAAGTTTAGTGTGTTTGCTTCAAAATAAGACTTAAACAGTGTTTTGTTGTTTGTTTGTTTTTTACTTCCTGGTTGTAGTATGTCTACTGCACACTTACACAACACTACAACTTCTGCTTAATCCAGAATGGCTCGTCCAACCAGAACTATTGAATAAACTCCAGTCTAATTCACGCTGTATACACCAAGAAGTCTATATAGATCTGCGCATCTTTACTAAGATAATGAGTAGATATTTCTGCCACCAGACAACTAAAAGTGTTATGAACCTATACTTTGGGAATACAACGTGATCATATGTTCATGTGATTGTTCTAAGATTCTTGATGTTGATTGGCTCTTGTTTGCTTCATCACGGTCAGAATGTTTAGGCTCATTTGTGTACATAGAGTTGTGTTGATGATTTTCACCAAATGTTCGTAATGCAACATTTGGACAAAAACTACTCCGGGGTTGGAAATGGTCTTTGCACCAAAATGTGATGTGAATATAGTCAACACCACTTTTCGTGCTTTGCTGAACAACACAAACCACTGACAGACTGTAGCAAATGGTACACCCACTAGCCACAAAAATGAAAGGGGTTCATCTTCTGGGGAGCATCAGTGTGTTCAGTAAATTTCACGAAACTCTAGGTAGCCTCTGATACATTTCTTTTTTTTTTTGCTCTAGAAGAAGGGTTAATGCTGAAAATCCCTAATGGTATCTCACATGAAAACAGGCCTCACATGCTGAACAAGGTCAAGGTGTCACAGAGGGAGTTTAGTTTCCAAAGTAAAGTACAAATGCTGCTGTTGAAAAAATGTTAAATTTATTTACCAATTTAAAATATCTTTTTTTATTATTATGTTTTTGAGCTTGAGCTTGTTCTCATGGTCACAGGGGGCACAATCATTCTGAGAACATTTTTCACCAGTGTATCCAATCTATCGCTATAGAGCAAAGTTTGAGATGAAATGAAAATTATATCCACAATATATATCGGTACAAAAATCAATACACAAATAAACAATTAGGTATCAAATGAAAACCTGGATTAATATAAACACACCAACACTCTATGAAGGCAAATTAGTCCAAACAGCTTTAAATCAAAGTTTGCTTCTCATTCATGTGGTGACAAAGTTCTCAGATAATTGTATTTGTGTTTCAGTCACTAATGAGAGTCAGAGGCAGGAAAAGCATGCGAGTCAGCAGCCTTCACCAGCATCTGATCAGCCTTCATATTGTCTTTGATGAAGATCTGTGCAGAAGGAGCGGTGGCGGCGGCGGCTGCAGCAGCCAGTTAATGTCCACCAACAGAGGAGGGCCTTATTAGCCGAAATCGTTATTGATCTCACATCTTAGCCACAACCGGCCCTAACCACCCAAACTCTTCCTCCCATCGTGCTCGCCAATTAGCTCTATCAAAAAAACAAGGCCAATTAGTTCTTGTGCCTAATTAGGACAAACACGACCCCCATCAGCCCTAATTCTGTGATTAGAGTTACAGATCACTGGGCCGAGGCCTGGATACAGGTTCACACTCTGATTTGCTCCTGTACTTTAATCAGTTCACTGAGTGTTTTTGAGTTTTGTTGGGCGGTACAGAGTTTTTGATCACACAGGTATGTACATGCATAAAAAAAAAATGCAGAACTTAGTACAGCTTTGTATAACTAAATCAACACATACAGTATGCTGTAAACTGTAAGAAATTAGAAGACATGTTCCTGTTTAATCCTGTTTCAAACACAGGCCTTGAACTCTGAGCAACTTTTGAATGTTTGCACTTTCTACTTTGTCTTGATAAATTTATTGTAATCTACATTCCTGCTTCAGTAATTCCATTTGTTCAGAAACAAAGACACACCACCTGTATTATTCTCAGATTCTATTCACTTTTACTTTTTTTAGGCTCATGACTTTTTCTGAAATATCTTTACTGATTCTTTGTTCGGTTAACAAAACTTACCTGTTCTTGTGTGTGTATGTACTTGTTTAGAGATCTTTGTGAGGACAAAAATTCGCATGAAACTATAGTTGTGAGGACCAACCATGATTTGTGAGGACAAAACGCTGGTCCTCACGAATTTCAATTCAATTCAATTCAATTTTATTTATATAGCGCCAAATCACAACAACAGTCGCCTCAAGGCACTTTGTATTTTAGGGTAAAGACCCTACAATATTAGACAGAAAAGGGAAGCATGTATAATGTAAATAGAATTGGTCCCAGCTCAGAACCCTGAGGAACTCCATAATTAACTTTAGAGTGTGAAGAAGACTCCCCATTTACATGAATTTGAAGACATTTTTGAGGCTCAAAACGTGGTTTTAGGTTTAGGGTAAGGGTTAGGGTTAGGCATTCATTTCTGATGGTTAGGGTTAGGGTAAGCGGCTAGGGAAAGCATTATGTCAATGGAGTTCCCCACTAAGATGTCAAAACGAGCGTGTGTGTGTGTGTGCGTGTCCGTACAAAGCTTGTAAATATGGAAAAAATAAATAAAACATGCCAATATATGGTTAAAAAGCAGTAATAAATGTGCCAAACATGAAATACGTCCATGTATTTAAATATCTTTTTTTTAATTCTTTCATCTTATTTGTGACACACAGATGTGATATAATGTATGTGTGACCTGACTTGCCTGCTTTCATTTGAAATGAGGCGTGAAGCAGACAGGTTGTAGTGAAGCAACAGTTTGATCAAACTGTACTATCACTGCAAAGATTGAACAGGAGGCGAGCTTCCTGTTTATCTCCTGTTACACTTGTAAACATCACCTGTTCAAAGATGGCTCCCCTGAGAAAGACACTTCTCTCTGACAAGTGTCGGAGAACTCGCAATGACAAACAGTGACAGACAGCATGATGAATCTTCCAGGAGGAGCATCTATAACTGAACTCTGGAGGGTTAGTGCAAGGTCGACTCATATACAGAAAAGACTGTTTATTCTAAAGTTGTTTCAAAATAAATCACTTTCACATTAAGAAAGCTTAAGTAAGAGAGTAAGGGAGGTCACTGAAGACTTGCCTGGATTAACCGGTCACTTTCTGGGAATCTTACACAAGTACACATTGCACAAATACAAATGAACAATGGAATACACAAAAACACTTACTCAGAACATTAAGTAAACAAAACCTTTTCTCAAAATTGACTTTTTTGGAACTTTCACAAAACACAGGCTCAGAAAGGAGAAAAGCCCAGATAGAAAACACATTTGGGCCAGATGTCAGCTGCTTTCAGCTCAGTTACAGAACTGAGCAAATTTTAGTGAACCTGAAATCTGCCACCTTTAACTGAAAACTGAAACTGTGGCTGAGTTAAAGCAGCCACGCTTTGAGTCAGTGCCATTAGTCGAAGCCAAAGAAAACTGTAGATATGGCCAAACAGTTAATGCTATCTTGGAGGACTTGCCCTAATTATCAGATCAGATGTAACAGTGTCTGTGGTGGCCAGCATGAATTACCTGGCTGGTAATCCATGTTTGACTGCTAACAGCAAATTTCATGAAAACCCAACAAGTATGTGTGAAGCTTTCTTGCTCTGCCATGAAGCAGTTTTAGTTCACCCTCTATTTTGATAGTATTGCATTCAAAGACTTTTAGAAAGCAGGGGTTCATTTTGTCGAACTGCAATCTTTTATTACAATTTAAAGTAACCTACAGTATCGTATGAGCAACTTATTAGTCTCTCAAACAACAGTAGTATAGCCATAAGAAAAATATCTGGAGTGTAAAGGATGCCTGTCAATATTTCCTTGATCAGTGGATGCAAGTTAAACTGCTACAGACTGTGTCAGGCCTGTATCTAGATAATATTTGCTCTGGGAAGACTTCTATAATAACGTTTTTCTGCTATTCTGCCACAAGCAAAGTCAGTGTCAGTGGTTGTAGCTTCTAACAAAGTTCCCCTGCACACAGTAGTCCAGCTGAACTCAAGTGCTGAGTCCTTCGTCTGTTGTTGTGGAAGTGAGTCAAGTTTGGAGTTTGTTCAGCCGTGCAGCTCTGAGGCAGTCCGTGCTCTATAAGCCTCCTGCTGACACGACGTTCGGAGGCAAAGCACTTATTAAACAGCCGCTCTGAACTCGGCAGCCACTTGCACATGACTTAACATTTTTGCAAGCACCTTGCTTTTGCATGGGAAGTGCTTAAAAACTAAAATCCATGGCAGCGGCAGCCGTGAGAATACGGGGAGGGGAAGTGTTGAAAAAAGACGGAGCGCGTCCGCTACTCAGCACTCCCCGGGATTAGAACGCACACATCAAGCCGCAAACAGACAGAAAAGCCGACTGTAGCTCCTTTTTGCAAAAAGGAGGCAATGAATTTCAATTATGCATGAAGCAGAGGGCATTTTGGGAAATAAGTGGCATTCCCCAGGCCTCCGCCCCCTGTGAGCCCCTAGCCTCCAGTATCAAAGAATGATCTAATGTCACGCACAGAAGAAAGGTTACTTTCTGCATACGCATTGATATTTCTGCTTCCATCTCTGACCTTTTTCCATTCTAAGCTGTGATTTCTTTAAAATGCGAACTCAGCCCTGCGTCTGTCTGTCAGTCTCCATCTGTCCGCCTCCATATCTCAGAGGCGCAGGATAAAAAGCTCGAACAACTTACAGGAAAACAAAAATATGATGTAAAGAAAATCCAGATGGAGAAATTGTGATGTCAATAGTCACAATATATTATATTATATATGAATATATTATATATATGTTAATAAAACACAGGTATTTAAACGTATTTCTTTTTTTCCCTATCCATCATCTTTCATTGTGTCGTTTTTCTTTTTAAAGAACAAGGCAGCAACAGTCTTGTTATTTTAACCTTAATTAGCTGTTTGTGAAACGTAATTAATATTTTAAAGAACCTGAGCGTGGTTTTTTCCCCTCCTCTAAATCAGCTGATCCTGTTTCACGCTCAGCACCCACTGTTGGCTCTATGCTTTTCTTCTTTCAGCAACAAATTCCTGGCATTTTGTGAACTATTAGTGACTTTAAAAATACACACAAAGCTTTAATTAATTTCCTTCAAATAGAGAAAACAGTGTGTGGATAAAGGGATAATGACAGTTTTAATCAGCATCTCCTGCTCTCGCCAGCCTGTACGCAGCTGAACTGTGACACTGCACTTGCAGCTTTGTAGGATTTAACAAAACAAAAGCAACATTTATGAGATCTTTGCATACACAAATACCAATATTTTTTTACTAAACACCTTTATCTGTCTGCAGTCAAATGCAATTTACAACCAGCTTCAGCTTTTAGCTGCAGAATCTCAAGGGAAATCGTTCTGCTATATAAGACAAAATCCCACCGATGAGCATTAATACACAAGACAGCAAGTAAAGTTCAACTTAATGAATAACAACAAAAGGCACAAAGCAAGAAATACTTGCAGACACACATTTGTTACTGCAGGAGGTATTTATATGTATACACCTGAAAAAACTGCTAGCTCAGTAATTAGAATCTGAGGTTTATCATAATAGGTTGAAACGAAGAAAATGCATTTAAGTGCAGCTTGTTCTGAATCTGAGAAAGATTTCCATCCTAAATTTAAAATACAGCTCTCACAATCCATGTGTCAATTTGAATAAACAGTGTGCTTCCTAATCAGCAAAACTTCACTATCTGCCTGTTCAATCAAATTCAGCAGATTTGCAAATGTAATCAAAACTTCAATCTTCAAAGCTTCATTTACTTTACCAATAATTCCACCATACAGCTAAGGTAATGTGTAAAGAGTTTGTAGAATCAATTCTACACCGTCACTGAGTTTTTATTTTTTTATTTATTAGCTTTAAAAGGTCCTGGTTTTGGGGATCATTTACTGAGATTACACTGAAAAACAACAGCAAGCCACTGCACACTAGCTATTCAACTACAGCAACAGACAGTTAAAGACTGTTCCACAAAAAACGAGACATTTCAGGTGGTCCTCCTTCCCGAGATGGCAAATAATGCCATTTTATCAAAGCTGCTGTTGGGTCTCAGTAATGCACAAGGTGTCCTTTGGCAGCAGTGTGTAACCCACTGGGTTATGACAATAGTGACACAGGGTTCTCACTCCATTTTTCAATGCAGTGGGTTAATGTGATGGGCTTGTTTTAACACAAACCAAAAAAGACTTTTTCTAATCCTAAACAAGCAGTTTTTAGTGTCTAAACCTAACCAGAGAGTAAAAGTGGAATTAAAAAGCAAGAGAAAAACAAAACCTTAAACCCTCCTGATGTGGACGTTGTATTGGGACATGGCCAGTATTGTCGAGGCTGGTGCATCAAAGCATATAAGAGCCAAACGAGAGCAAAAAGAACAGGCATTTCAGACATGCATCATCACATGGACCCGAGCTGTCCTTTAACAGGATGATTGTTTCTCTGTCTGCATAGTGATTGCTAAAATATTAGCCAGACATATTATGAAGTGATATCATTCTTTTGGGTTTGTTATAGAGTTCTTCTGTTCTGTGAGAAAGCTCTGCACCATAACGTCATCTCCATCTCGCACCTTTCCTCACTCTGCTGTTTCCACTGTACTCATCCTTTGTTTTTCTGTCTCTCTCTGCAGATCTCAGGCCTCTTCCCGACGTGGCAATGACCGGTAAATGCACCCGGGAGTGCACCGAGTTTGGCCACTCTGACTCCTGCTGGATGCCCGGCCAGCCTTCTCCCAACCGCAAGGTATCCAAGAATGCCCCCAAGCTCTCCACCTTTGTGCCTTACCAAGAGATGGACGGGCAGGAGCAGCTGATGGCCAATGGCAGCCCCAAGCCCCTGACGATGGAGGAGCGTGGACCCGGCAGCGGTGGTGGCAGCAGCTCCAAAGTGGCCAACATGCGCTTCATGACACCCTATAGCAGTGCCTACCCCAGTGGCGGAGATTCATCCAGTAAAGACTGTGGGATGGAGGAGATCCCGCTGAGCCAGGCGGTGGAGTACCACTCAGCTACCACTCCAACCGGCCAAACCTCCAAGAGGGAGATCTACCTGTGAGGGCACAGCTCTCCACCTTAAAACCCACAATCATCTCCCACCACTCCCCATCATCCCCCGTCGCTGCTCGCCACCACCTGTCGCGCCCCCTCACAGCTGCCCCCTGTGCCTATAACTTGCTGTGCCGCAGCACCGACTCCCCCTGTTACCTTTTTTTATAAATGCATCCACCTACAAGGCTTTAGACCCCCCCCCCCCCCCCCCCCCCTTCCCACACA
>VUQI01000731.1:0-13396 GCA_015106735.1 Paratilapia polleni | reverse complement strand
CTGCCCACAGACACCCCCCACCTCTGCCCACAGACACCCCCACCCCCTCTAGAAACCAATCAAATGTAAAATAGAAGTAATTAAAATTAATTGATGAAAATGTGGCTTGAGCTGCTGTGGAAGGAATGTAAACTACACCACATTGTTGTGATAATTTAATGGGAAACTATTTAGCTACTCACGTTTTTCAGCTGGATTTTTTTGTGTTGCTTTAGCTATGTTGCTGTGTGGGACCAGAGAAAGAAAAAGAAAAAAAAAAACACCTTCCAGGGGGTGAATGGAAAGAACTTCTTGTAAATCCTACTTAAGTATACTGTGTAATGCTATCTATCCTCAATTTTTTGGATTTGTTTTCCCTTTCTGATTTTTCTCTGTCAACTCTGAAGACACAGGGAAATACAAATTTTTTGCATCAAATCAACTGGGCTTGTTTTTGTCAGGAGCAGCTCATTGCTAACGTAAGACATTTGTAGAAACGCAGCTGTTTTTCAGTCTCAAGTGATATTTAGTTTTTGAGTTTTGTTTTGTTTTTTTTGCTGTGAATAAGTCTTTTTTTCAGTGTACAGCGCTGTAAATACTACAAACAGTGACAGGTGAAACTGCTGTGGCAGAGTGGATCCACGGCTGTTAATCTTTCTGCAGATCTTCATGTAACATCGGACCGATGGACTGAAAATGGTCGCACGTACAGAGAAATAACGCCATGGCATTCGCCATCACACTGCAGGAACCTGGACTCTTGAGCATCACCAACGGTGCCGAGTTACGAACACAAGACTTTTTAATCTTTTTTTTTTCCTCTCCTCTACAACGTTACAACACAGTGGAATTTCAGTTAATGAGGGAGCAAAAAACATTAGAGGCGCACCAATATCAGTTCATACAGAACCGAAGGAAACCTAAGTGCTTCTTTCAGAGGATCAGAATCTAAGAAGCGATTATATTATTCATGCTGTTGTCAGTAGTATACCATAATATGATAAACATGAATGTTACAGAAGGCTATCCAAAAATAGTCACTTGATGGTTTTCATACATCAAAATGACAATTTTCTTTCTGACATTAAAATATCTTCCACCTGTGTTATTATATGTTCATAAGAGTAACCTAAAAGTTTAAAGTGCTCACTTTAAGGCTGCATTGCTGGCTGTAAAGCAGAAACTATTACTCTGTAAACAAATCAATTTCCTGTGCAGCTCTGACAATTGATTTATTATGAGCATTTACGTTACTAAATGGAGCAAAAAAAAGTAACAAATTTTCGAGTTCCAGCTTCTCCAGCCTGAGGACTTCCTGCTTTTCTCTACAGTCTAAACTGAAGTGAACACCATGTAGTTTGACCAGTGGCTCCAAACCCGTAGATCTTTTGAGTTTCAGCAAATCATTTTTTTTTTTTTTTAGACATTTTGTATTTAAAGTTTCTAACCCAGTTGATCACAAAAAGCAACTCAATACAGTGTAAATGAAAAATAATCAACCTGCAAGCTTTTATTTCAGACTCATTGTAACGTTCGTCTTGTGACATTACAGAAAAGGTTTAGAACAAATTCAAATACGAGGGTTCATGCACCAGGGAGCAGAATGTGATCAGTTCATTTCATTGCAATCTGTTGGATTTTGACATTTCTTAAGTTTGCATCATCCCCCAAAGAACATGAATGTTCAGGGATTATTTTATAAAAACCTGCCAACACAATACCTTGTTAAGAATCAAATGATCATCATCCTTGAGTTTCATCCTCTGGGGAACATGAACATCCACAGGGAGTCTAATATCAGTTTGTTTGGTCCCCCTTTAGAATCAAAGTGACTGTCAACAATAAGTTCTACATCATTATGTATATTCATACAGTCAGTGTCTACTACGATTAGCATGCCTGCTAGCATTCACGTCACCTTTGGTCAAACTGTTGACCAATGTCCAAAAAAGAGTTGTGACTAGACTGTCTTATGACTAAACATGCAGTTCACTGTCTATAAGACAGGATCTCAGTGTGCATAGATCAACCAGCCCCTTAACTCACGGTGCTTATTGTGGAACTGCATAAAAGTGATGATCATTCTGTGCTGTGCACATGGATAGTGTTGTAAGGTATGCCCGCAGTATGCACTGAGCATGATGAGGTGATGTCACATGTGAGGCATCAAATCAGATGTAAGCATCAGTGTCACAGCTCTTACTGGTGCTAGCATGCAAGGCTGCACCAGCAGCAGCTCATTTTCAGACAGCAAATGAATACAATATTAGTTAGCATTAATGATTTCCAAAAACTTTACTTAATATTTTAAAGTGTTACAAACAGTGAAGATGTTGTTCAAGATGTCATTTTTGTTTTTGGAAGGAGTCTTACAAGAACAGATCAGCTGTTTGTTTTGTGATACTGACAGTCCGCTGAGTGTGGTGGCCTCTGTCCCTGAGAGCTGTGGTGGGCTTCAGTATGTCTGTGGTGACTGTGGCAGATGTTTCCCTGCTGTTTTTCGAGCTTGAAAGAAGAGCTCTCCAGTCTCTGTCGCCGCTCGTTATTTCCCACCTCTTTACCTTCTCAGTGTGCGGCCGAGCTGTTTGGCGTTTAGCAGAAGTATTTATTAAACCTGTTAGCTGTGTGCAGCGGGGGAGGTGGCTGCCGTTTCCTGCAGTGCTGAAGCCGCACAGGAATGCAGGATTAATGACACCTGTACAGGCCTGAGTCCACTAACACCCCCTCTGCACAGCGCAGCACAGAAACTCTAATTACAACCCGAGGCTCAGCTTATTACCAGCAATAATTTGCACCAGTAAAAGTGAGCTGGTTTGGAAGTCGAGCCTCATGTTAATGGCTGCTGAGGATAATGTGAGATTTCACCTGTAGTGGTGCACACCAGCTGGGAGTGGATGGATGAAAGGAAAGGCACAGTGAGAGAGTACACTGCAAAAGAAATCTCCTGAACAAGTCATTTAGTCTCTCACTGAGCTCTTAACTCAAAACAAAGCAAGAAATTTCACCTGTGTCCAATATAAACCAGGCTTTACCTCAAATTTTCACCTGACAGTTTATTAGACAAGTGACTAAAAGAATTCAAATTTCATCTACTCTGATATATATTTTCTGGAAGGCTTACAAATATTCAACCTACAAATAAGGTCAGATATTATGGTGTGATTGCGAGAGTTTTATAGAAGGAGTTGTGTTACTGGGCCATTTTTCAATACAAATATTCACCTGTAAAAGATGATGGGAGAACTACTTCTTCCAAAGTACAACTGATGGCTAAAATTACAGTAACATATTTTCAGAACTTACCAGAAAGTCGTACGATTTCGCTCACTTTTCTCCAGGCCTTCTCTTTTTCTCCTGTCTGTATACAAATACTGACCACAAACACAGACAGCAAGCTAGTCCTCCATTTCTGATTGGTAGCATCAGAGGAATCCACAGTCCGTGTGGGTAAAAGAATTTGTTGTGTTACAAAAGACTGTTAGCTAAGTTGAAATATTTTCAGCTTTCAGGGTTGCACAACTGCCTTGCAGCACCTGGCCCAAATTTGCATCAGTTTGTATGTAATCATATCACACAAAAACTCTGCTTCCTGTTTGGCCTGAACGCACCATTCACCGCACATTTTCTTTTGTGGGCCCGGAGAAGAGACACATGTTCTGTGGATCAATATGTGGTGTGCCAAGTCTGCATAAATAGAGATTCAAAATTATAAACCACTTACTTTTGCCTTAAAGAGCTTCATCAAATTCATAAAGACTGAAATCTGAGGATATATCTCCTTGTGTTTTCTAGTAATCATTGGAAAAAGCTTTCCACTTTTCCTCACAGAAACTACAACATCTGGTAATGTTTCATTTTAACCAGATTGTTTCACAACAAGTGCATGTGGACACTGTGCATCATTAAAATGTATTTATTGTAACTTTATTTTTTTTTTTATATCCCTGATTATCAGCAGATTTGTCATTTACCATTTACTGCAAAAAGCAGAATACGATGGAAAATAGGAGGATGTTCTACTCAAACTTCATTCAGTGAAGATGGGATGGGAATCTCCAGAATTCTCCTACAGCCACTTTGAAAAAAACTCTAAAACTCTTGCATATATTTACTTAATCCTATCGATATCAAAGATACTAAATCACACTAGAAATTAAATCCGCCTCATGTTGTTGTTTCCAGAACTTCCAGAAACAAAGAAAGCTGCAGCAGATTTGTGACTGGCTCACCCATATTACCACAAAAGTCTTGATGAGCCTAAATGACTAATCATTTGTGTTTTGCAGCATGTGATATGAGCATCCTTCCTCCTGAATCACAGAGGGAACATCAAAGTGATGTCGACAGGCTGTGATGCCTTGAAGAAAACAGACAGCAAATTGGGGCTATCAGAAGGTCAGGGAGGGTCACGCTGTCGCTTTATTAGGCAGTCGCCTTCGCCAAGAGTTTCAGATCGCTTCACGCCACTGCCTTTTTGTTGTAGTGTTTTCTGATGCTTAATTGCTTCTTATTGTAAACACATTAGTTTTCGGTGTGTTGAAGCTCTTTGTGTGGGCTGTGTATGAGTATTAGTTTGATTCAAAGCATGATTTTTCCGGTCCCTAGATGATATTTGATTTATTATGGTCATATCTCCCTGTTCAGAATCTGCACACACAGTTATTGTATTCTCCTGCACATAAATCAGCCGTCATTCAGTCCTCCACATGACAGAGATTTAGAGTTCACAGGCCCCACCACCATCCCTTGCTCTCCCCGTCTTCCTCAGGTGATTTAACGCCTGCGCTCAAAGCTCTGATTGATTATTTACAGGCCAAACTCTGAGGTCCACATCGACTGTCCTCCTTTTCCCCTCGCCACACTTCAAATTCAGCATGAGTGAGTAATTATATTCTCTTCTATGATGCCAACCCTCAGCCTGAATGGGCAGTAAACTCCCAGGTGGACAACGTCTTGTGCTATGCAAGGGAAAGATAGGGGAGAGAGGTCATATAGTGCCAGTATAACCTCAACTCTTTCACACCAATTAACCCCAGAGAAAGAAAAACTAACCCTGGTGACGCCTGATGACCTCTGGTGAACTCTGCCCTTGCAGTTTGCTCTTTAGGTCTCCCTTGGTTTTTCTTGTCCGTTAAAGCAAACACAGATACTGCTGGTGTGTTTGCACAGTCACTTCAAGATTACTTTGCTTATTACAGGCATGAAGAGACGCAGCAGGGCTTCGGCATTTGGGCCACAAATTAACCGTGATAGGCCAAAAGTATGTGGACACCTAAAAGTATGTATGTTATCGTTAAACATGTGATTACAACACAAGCGACAACATCTGGAGCTGGAAAATGAAGCCAAGCCCAAAGTGTCAGAAACTGCACTTCCTCTAGTGGCCACTTGAGGGCTGGCTCCAAAGGCAAGTCACTCCACAGAGACTCCTGTGTTTACAGCCTTGGGTATAGCTTCCCCCTTTATAACAACTCTAGGGGGAATGATTTTTTTTTTAAAGGTGTGTGGCCACTTTTATTGACCGAGGAAGCTGTAGCCAGTTAGTCCTCACCTTTGTTAATTTGAATCATTGAACTGGACTACTTGTGCTTTTGGAGCATTTTAATGGGATTATCAGAAATACTTTGGCTTGCATTGTAGTACAGCCCATACAATAAGTTGTTACTTCCATTTTGATGAGTGACATTCTAGAGAGAGCTTTATTAGTCTCTTACTTAGCTGATGTGTGTGTCTTTGTGTTGCACCCTTACAGTTTATGAATGCAGCTTGCTACTGTTTGCGGTTTTTTTTCACGCATAATCATCATTATTTTTGGACTCCACATTTTGAAGCCTCATTGTTAGCTTGTCCAAATATGATCACTTCTGGCTCCCAAAACCAACATGGCAGCAGGCCAAAATGCTAACATTCAAATAAGGCCATTGATGCAATACAACACATACAGTTCAACAGCCTCACATCAGCCTTATGGATGTTTTTTCCAGAACAAGAGTAAGATTACATTAGTTTCAGTTCCAACCAGCCAAGCCTATAAATAACTGTATGTATACATTAATTTACAGTACCATGTACAGAACATAAACAGTCATGTCAGGGTACATTGAATTGTTAGGTAAAGACCTTACAATAGAGAAAGAACCCCAATGATCTGCTTTGTGGTAAAAAGGATTTTTTTCTTCCCCACTGTTGACAAGTCCTTGCTCAAAGAGACTTCCAGTAGAACCAGGCTCAGGGAAAGGCAGCTGTCTGCTGTGATTGGTTGGATTGTGAGGGGAAAGAGAAAAACAGGAGTATAGCGAGACCTTGGATAACAAACAGGACAAAACAAGTTACAAGACAGAAGTTAATGGTATGCAGAGGCAGAATATACACACATGGGGAGTGAAAAGAGGGGAGTGGAACAGAACTGCATCATGGGAAGTCCCCCATCAGCTTGAGCCTGTAACAGCATAACTAAGGAATGGTTCAGGGTCACCTGATCCAGCTTTATCAAAAAGGAGAGAGAATCTTAGGTTAATCTTAAAAGTAGAGAGGGTGTATGTGTCCTGAACCCCCCCCCCCCAAAAAAAAGAACCCATCCAAACAGTCACAAGGCCATAAGCGTTTGGTTTCTCAAGCAACCTCTTCCTGCTCCCATGAACCCCAAAATCCATGATACACCTGCCCAAATCCTCCACCACCACCTACCCATCAGCCCCTGGGAGAGCTGCTGTCACACACACCGTCAGCCCCTGTAAGTGTGTTCAGTAGGTGTCTCTGCATGCAGAGCATCCAGCTCACATCATTCTGCCTTTGCATTCACGTTCACCTCAGCTTGCCACTCACAGAAAAAGTATATCCATGTTTATTTCTGACACTGCCGACGTATTGAATATTAGATATTCCAGAATGAATACAGTTGATAAAAATATTCAGCTGGACCTGAGAGAGAGAAATAAAACAGTAATCTAATGTCCAGTCTTTTCATGGAGCTTGAGTCAGCTGCTGTTCCTCCTTTCAGTCAGCAAACGCAGACATGAAGAGCTTTACCTCCTAAAATTTTTTTAAATAAATAAATCAGATGTGTTATCAAATGAAAACATGTTTAAGGGAAAAGACTGATCAGAAACTGTAATTAGCATTCAGAGCAGAGTGCAGCTTAATGCGCACATATCTAGAGTTGCTTTGCTTCATACTCCTGTGCAACATTTACTAATAAAATGCAGTTAGTTTACCTCTCACAACCATTGTGCATTTCTGGAAACACACTGTTTTACAAATTAAAATGCAGACCTTCATTTAAAAATATGCCTTTTGTGGTTTTAAAATGTTTTGGTACACAAATAATAAACATTGGTTTACCCTTGATTCATTATTAACATCTGAAGTGCCCTACCATCGTTCACTTCTGAAACACTTTATAGACTTACTGATTTATGGCTTAAATGCATAAATATCTCCCAGGAATGGTTTATTTTTAAAGTACACGTTGGTTTACTACTGACAGGCATTATTTATGTATGAAATCCACAGCTGTACTTAACAGAAAAGTTTGGTTTCTTAAAACCAAACTGCATCTCAAGTTGTCAGTCCTAAAGCTGAACTAATCCATATTCATTGTTTATTAATGGAACAAGTCATTGTGTAAGATACGTTTAACGCATAGACTTGTTACCAACTCTCAAGCCTTACAGAGATTTTTAGCCTTTTTTTTGGTAGTAGTTCTTTTTGTTTTGTCAAGTCAGGGCTAAAATATCAGTTATCTTAAATTCACAACACACAGAAGAGAATACACTGGGATTATCACGATGTTCTGACTACGAAGGATGTAAATGCAATCAGCGGTTTGATACCATACTGTGGTGCCCCCGACTGAAGCTTAAGGTCATTTTAAGGAAGCCCAGTATAAGATGAGGATTATTGTGAACTATGGATCATGCAAAACTACCCTAGTATAAGTCCAAGAATAAAAATATGGACCTGGAAATATCCATAATAGATCCCCTTTAAATGAAATCAAATTATTTCATAATCCAGTGCAAACGCAAATGGAAAAGCATTGGTTAATAACTATCTATTAACTGGACCTTCATGCATTGTGCAGCACTCACAGTGTTGTTCATTAGATCAGCTTTAGGAGAGTATGAGTTGAGACGCAGTCTATATTTCCGACTTGTAGAACATTTATTTTTCATAAACGGCCCATGATCTGGTTGTGAAACTCTTCTGGTCTCTTTATGGATCACATAGTTGTAGCTGTGAGTTCAGCTGTATGGTGGAATCTAGTCCTAAATGACAGTTAATACACAACAAAATTGATTTAATTCAGCATTTTTCCCTCCTCAGTCTGACTGTCAGTGATGTTATGAGTCTGTCAGTAACATAATGACTCAGTGAATTCATCTTTCCTCTCTCTTTCTTCTGTCCACTTATATTTAGCCTGGAACCGGTTTGTGGCTCTCGTGTAATCAGTGTTTTTTATATCTGGGACATTTGCATTGATAAATGTGTTCAAGTCACTGAAATAAAATGCAGCTTTCATCAAATTTAACTCAAAGGGAAATAATGAGACATCTGATTTTATTTTTGAAATTCTTCATAACTGCCAAAAAGTCTGCTTTGCTTGATCTCTGTTAAAGTTCAGCATTGAGGCTCAACTTATACTTTTGTAAACAGCTTCAAATGCTAATGAAAAGCCCTTTAAAAAGGCTGAACAAAGTGTACTTTGCCTTCAACTATCCTGACTTTTACCACTTAGAAGTCCAAAAGCCTGGGTCCTACATTTCCCTTAATGGAACTTCTTAGTGGTATGATTGTATTGAACAGTATTGCCTCCGACTCCAAACACACTTACGTTTGAGGTTTAGTTGTTATTTTTGATGAAAAGACTTTTTGGCCACCGTTAGAATCCACCGGCTACCATCATGGAAATCAAGTCAACATGATGTGAATGGTGTTCAGTGATTTGCAGTAGTCCACAGTATAAAGCCAGGTGATTACATGAGAGCTGCAGACGAGTTCCACATGAAATCATGTGATAAAGTTTGGAGTGGTTTGCTGTTTTTTGGTTGTGTATTATACTGAGGCTGGAGTCTCTGAAGTCGAGGCTTCAGCTGAGCATGAAACAAACCAACTTTATAAATATTATACATTTTTGTTGTTGTCGCAGTTGTTTTATCAATGTTATGGAATCAACACTGCTATAGACATACTGTATGAATATAAATGGTTGTTGCTGTTTTCTTACCAGACGCGGCGTGTAAAAATGATATTTTTTTCTGAGCAGGCAGACTGGACTCTGTTATCTATTTCTTTACTCCATCATGACTGAAAAACAGAACCAATCCAGCAAGATGAATTGCAAACAGGAAGTCAGGGCTCTCAGAGTTTTGAGATTACGGAAGTTCAGAGTTATCTCATGGTTACACAATGAAAAAAAAAAAAATCGACTTTAATTTCCCCAGACATAAAACAATTAACCTTAAAAATAAAATGAGAGCCACTGCAGTATCACTTTTCTTGGTTTGGGTAAGATGGGTTTGAATCCTTGCAGACAGTGCCTGTAGAAACCTTCAGCATGAGCTGATTTTCTGTTTGATATAACAAAAAAGAAGAGAAAAATAATTTTAAAAGTTGATAATTAGACAGTAATTAAGAGCTAATGCTTGAGTTTGTGAGACGTGGGAAGGATGACAACATTTCAGAATAATATTCAGACTTATCTCATGTAACTACTTCTGTTTTTTTTCCAGTATTGATGAGCAAAGGCTTTGACATCTGAAGATGAAATGATGTTTGTTGTCTTGGTCTAATGGTGGACAGAATTTCTTGGAGCTCCTAAAGTGCTCATGTGTGCTTCTAATGTGTGTTATTATCTTGTGTGCTCAAATTAAAAGGACTTTAAGGGCTCCATTAAAATTCTTTGGAAAAAAAAAAGTTTATAATCACTTCTGTTGATGTCATTTATCTCAGAGATATCTAATGGTTACAAATAAAAAAATAAAAATCAGCACCTCAAATCAGCCAATAAAAGATCATTATAACAAGGTCATCATCATCATCATCGTCACAAAAACTGATGCTAGTGCAGTTGATGACTATTATGTAACTGTTTTGAGAAAATCAAAGTTATTTATTTCAGATGTGGTTGTAAGAATTGTTTATTGTCCTGAGATAATTTTGTTGTAACCTTGGAGGTAAAAATCCTACATAAAAATTGTGTAAATGGTGGCATTGAGCTTCCATATATGAAGGATGGAGTAAAGATTCTTATTGTTTTAAATCAGAAGAAAACAGCAGGACAGAGCCGCCGAATCACTTTTTGTCTTTGCAGGAAGTCCACGTTTGTAGCCTAATTGTTGGTTGGTTATATTTATATAGGAAAAATGCTAGTGATGCCTTGTTTTTTGTACAGTTTTATGTACATGCAAGTGTAGGTTTTTAAAAAAAAATGATGATAAAAAATATATATATTCAAACAACATGAAGGAAGTCTGACCCTGAACCTGTAGGATTATATCGTCTCAAGTACCGTAGGCTCTATTAAATGTAGGAGTGATGAGTCAGGCTCAGAGCGGAGGACGGCAGTGCGTCTCCTCCAGTCATCCGTTTGCTTTACCACTTTCTGTTCTCATGTTCGTCCCGGCCGAGTCTTAAGACAAACTGTACATTTATTTTTGTTCAGTTTTTGTTGTTTTTGATCTTAATTTCCTTGGAGGAAGTTGGGTGATGTGTTTGTTTAAACCTCATCTGTTCTCTTTTGATCAACATTCGCATGTTTGAATTTGAAAAAAAAAAAAAATGTGGTCTTTTATTTTTGCTGAGCAAATCAAAGAAATGATATCTTGTAATTACTCCTTCCTTATAGCTTTACAATAAAATACATCAATCAAAGAAAGATGACGGCTGTCACTCTGTTTGTCTTGCAGGTCTAAGCCTGGAATGTAACCACGTGGATAGTTTACGTTTTCGGTCCACCATCCATGAAGCTCACTTGTGTTTGTTGTCACTTTTCCTGAAGATTTTTCTAGAAAAGGATGCAACTTGCTCCTTTGGTCTGTGTAAAGTACAGTGTTAACCACTACACTATGGAGCCACCTGAGTAAAATATGCAATACCTGATTGTTACATGTACGGGAGTTACGTAAAGAAATTACATCATAAAATTAGTTTTTACCAGTTATCTTTGCTCATAAAAAATATAAAATACAGTTACTAATTAAATGTTTTACAAGAGCTTATAATGTAACCATGCTTCTGTTGCTTTGCATGTTTTTGCAGTGAAGGAATGAATTTCTTTGGCATATTTCTGAGCAGCACAAGTCAGCAAAGCTGTTGGGACAAATTTGAGTGTGCCAATCAAAAACAACAGCCTCTTGTAAACCGTCCTGCCCTCGAATGTGCCAGAGTGCAAAGTCAAACAAAAGAACCAATCAATTAAATCTCAAAAAAACAAAACAAAACGGAGTCTTCCAATGCCTTCAACCATTCAGCGATGCCAAGGTGGGTGGCGACATCATCAGACAATAGCGCCTTTCAGGTAACATCACTGTGTAGAGTAAAACGTGTTTACCAGGTGTGAGAATGCTGCCAGCATCAAAATGGCTGATTTTAAGAGTGGGAAGACATTACAGCCTTTTATACATTTAACAAAATAATCTGAAATTCATCAAATACAATGAGCTACATTATTTTCATGAAATAATTGAAATAAGTTTGACACTACATCTTAACAGGATATCTTGTAATCTGTTTAGCATATCATATTTTAAAAGTAACCAACACATGTTATCAGGCTGAAGTTAGCATTAGAGAAAAACTGTGTAAAAGGTAAAAAAGTAAAATGGGAAATAAAAGTGCTTTCAAATACAGTCATGTGAAAAAGAAAGTTTTCACAGGACTCTGACCCTTGCTGATGATCAATGAGTCAAGTGCATTTGATTAGCAGCATCTGGCTGCTACTTACCCTCTTAATTTCTATGGTACCAGTAAGTGTGAGCACCTCTAAATACACAGAGGTTTTGGCAGTTTGCTGATCTGGAGCAATAATTCATTGTGCATAAATGAATGCCTGCAAACCTCAATGAACTAAAGCAGCGTTGTAAAGAAGAATGAGATGTGAGAGACTGATAAAATCATACAGAAAACCATTACTTCCAAGTTAATGCTGCTGAAGGTGGTTCTACAAGCTATTGAGTCATGGGGTGTACTTAGTTTTCACAGGACTCTTTGCAGTCCTGTGAAAACTGTGTTCAGTAGTTAGGCAATTTATGTTGTTCAGCTCGTCTTAAATTTTACTGCAGCCAACACGTTTCAAAACTTTCAACTTTTACTTTGAAGGCAACCTGTCTCTGTTTCCAGTTTGCTTTGCACTGGTTTAATTTTCACAAGTTGGACAGCGGGACAAGCCGATGCTTCAGTGCACTGAAATGTACTGCACGTCCTCAACCAAAGTGAAAATAAAAAAAGGAAAAGTTTACACATCATTTAGACAGCATTAGCATTAGAAGAATGAATTAACATGTGTCAACATATATCTGCATTAGCATAACAAAGACAATGAAAACAGGAAATACCCCCAAAACTGACATTTCTTATTATACAACTTCAACAACCTTACATGGATGTCCACTGTACAAACAAAGGTCTAAAATAATTTGTTTCCAGGAAGATTGCAGGGATTAAAGTTCTCGGTCACTGGACGTGCTTTTACTGTAGGAAAGCTTAAAACTGTCAGTCGATAAAACTACTAAAATAATGAATAAAAATGGGCTTGGTGTATTGCATGCTATGACACACAAAAAAATTCAGTATGGCAGTAATGACAAAAACATGCTAGCTCGCATTAGTCAGAAACTTGTCACAGAATGACGTTGACATTCCTGCTTATCATGTAGTTAACATGACCCTCGTTACATGTTGCTGGAGAATGGGGACAATGCAAAACACAATTTCAGTTCAGCTCCCTTTATTTTTAATTTAACACTTTATACCTCTGCAAAGCCACGTCTGCAGATTCCCCATACACACATTCAATTCAATTCAATTCAATTCAATTCAATTTTATTTATATAGCGCCAAATCACAACAACAGTCGCCTCAAGGTGCTTTATATATTAGGGTAAAGACCCTACAATATTAGACAGAAAACCCCAACAATCAGACGACCCCTATGAGCAAGCAATTGGCAACAGTGGGAAGGAAAAACTCCCTTTTAACAGGAAGAAACCTCCAGCAGAACCAGGCTCAGGGAGGGGCAGCCATCTGCCGCGACCGGTTGGGGATGAGGGGAAACAGAAGAGAGCAGAGGGAGACAGGACAAAAAGACACACTATGGGAGAGAGACAGAGTTAATAATAGCTAATGATTAAATGCAAGTGGTGTATAAACACATGGAGAGTGAAAGGAAGTGAGGAAGAGGAAGTGCTCAGTGCATCAC
>VUQI01000730.1:3609-19113 GCA_015106735.1 Paratilapia polleni | reverse complement strand
AGGTCCAGTGTTTTCAGACCTCAAATAATGCAAAAAAACCAAGTTCATATTCATTTTTAAACAACACATTATTAATGTTTTAACTTAGGAAGTGTTCAGAAATCAATATTTGGTGGAATAACCCTGATTTGCAATCACAGCTTTCATGCGTCTTGGCATGCTCTCCACCAGTCTTTCACATTGCTGTTGGGTGACTTTATGCCATTCCTGGTGCAAGAATTCAAGCAGCTCAGCTTTGTTTGATGGCTTGTGACCATCCATCTTCCTCTTGATCACATTCCAGAGGTTTTCAATGGGGTTCAGGTCTGGAGATTGGGCTGGCCATGACATGGTCTTGATCTGGTGGTCCTTCATCCACACCTTGATCGACCTAGCTGTGTGGCATGGAGCATTGTCCTGCTGGAAAAACCAATCCTCAGAGTTGGGGAACATTGTCAGAGCAGAAGGCAGCAAGTTTTCTTCCAGGATAACCTTTTACGAGGCTTGATTCATGCGTCCTTTGCAAAGACGAAAGTGCCCGACTCCAGCCTTACTGAAGCACCCCCAGATCATCACCAATCCTCCACCAAATTTCACAGTGGGTGTGAGACATTGTGGCTTGTAGGCCTCTCCAGGTCTCTGTCTAACCATTAGACGACCAGCTGTTGGACAAAGCTGGAAATTGGACTCATCAGAGAAAAAAATGTTCATTTTGCTCAAACATATACTTATAAATAGCAAAATAAATAACAAAATCAGAGAAACTGATTATTTTGCAGTGGTCTCTTAATTTTTTTCCGGAGCTATCTATCTATCTATCTACATAGCTTTTTCTATGCATTTGGCCTTTCGTCCACACTTAAACCACATTTTGGATCCCTGAAAACTGAGCTTTTGAAAAACTCCTGGCAGGGTGAAGATTTTCACAAACTCAGTTTTTGCGTTTACATGTGGATGAGATTTTGTCTCGCAACGTCAAAAGTGTACATCTTCATCTCCTTTTTTGACATCAAAATGTGCGCCTTGTTATTGTTTGTGGGCCTTTGATTGGCCAACACTTCTTCACGGTTTGGATTATATCGCCACTTGTTGCTTTGGCATGCCCTTCACAGCGCCTCAGATTGTTTTGGTTCTTTTTGCATTTTCATGTGGACGGAGATATTTTTCAAAATGAACTTGGAAAAATCCCTGTTTTAAAAAATACCCGTGCATGTGTGGACGTCAGACTGCTCTGAACGCTTTGTTTCAGAAGTCTTCCCCCCCCCATTGTCTGTATGATGTCAGTGAGAGTGGATATCCCATGCTCCTCTCAGGCACACAGCTCTGGCTGTGAGCATAGCAGCCCCACCCACCTACAGTTTAAACCTTTTATTTGAGAGGGGCAGCCAATCAGGAGAAAGCTACCTTAAAAGGAGGCTGGCCTTAAAGGGAAAGGAGCCAAAACAGCTTGTTTCAGACAGAGGATAAACTCAGGTGCTGCACCAAAGCCCAGTATGAGATAAATAAGGATTATTTTAAACTTTGAATCACACAAAGCTACTCTAGGAGAGTCCAAGAATAAAATATGGAGCTGGAAGGGAGCATACCAGGTCCACTTTTTACTTCTTGCACCACACTAGCATGCCTTAAACGGGCATTACTACAGCTCCACTTGGCTAAAACATAATCAACAGGAGCACATGGCTAATTAGCTTATTACTACATATAAATGGAGAGGAGCTAAGGCTTTTTTCAGATGTAAGATAAATAAGGATTATTTATTTTGAACTGTAATATATGCCAAACTATTTTAGTAGTGTCCAAGAATAAAAATATGAAGCTGGAAATGAACTTAAATAGGTCCCCTTTAAATTTGTTCACCTGTTCATCTTTCTTGTATTGCTAAGCCTCCCAGACCTAAGAGTGAGCCATCATTCTGCCATTTCTCTATATAATTTGAAATAATGAAAAGGGGAAAAAAAAAGAACTCCCCCTTTCCCTTTTGCTTTATGTGTAAACTTTGTCTTACACCAGTTTCTCCACACATTCCTTTGGTAGAATTAGACGAGTGTAACACTGACAGTGTTCCTATGTGTCCTCCAGGTGCACAGGCTGGTGGTCGTGGACGAGCAAGAAGTGGTGAAGGGAATCGTCTCCCTTTCAGATATCCTCCAAGCCCTAGTGCTTACTGATAGAGAATAGAGTAAGTACAGTTGTGTAGCTCTCAAAAGTCTGCCTATTTTTTTTTTTTAAATGAGCAGAATTAAAAGTATTTTATTATATTCTCATTTGTATGCATTTGTTGAACATATACTTTTTGTGATTATTTTTCTGCTTACAGGCACAGATTGAAGAAGATACTAAAAAAAATGAAAAGGTTACACATTTATAAAATGACACCAGAGCAAATGGAGATAACCAGGCCTGTAAGAGGGAAATTATGACAGCAAATGGGAGTTATAATCTATCTTCTTTTAGTTTACACATTAAGAATTCTCGTTGTCTACAAAAACACAAAGTTCACAAAGTTTTAACTATATAGCAATATATTTTGTAGTAGTACAGATTATAGAAAACCTCTTGTAAATTGAGCCAAATTCTGAGTCACTGGAGAACCAAGAAAGATTCAAAAGCACAAGAAAACCTCTGGAGGGGAGCTGTAGCCACTCAGGATTACCCAGCACCGTATGGTTGCTGTGCTGATCTGCATATAGGAAAGTTACATGACTCCCACATATGTTTCCAGTAGTAAAATAATCAGTTACCTCACAGGAAAACAGATTTGCCTGTATTGCCTTTTGGGCTAAGGCTGATTTTGAACTATGTAACTTTGACTGATAAAGCATTCTTCTAACACATCAGAGCCTTTTCTGAGCCTTGTTCTGTGTATAAATAAGTAGTGGTATGATATTGTCCAGCTTAATTTCTTGTTCCTCATTCAGCTAAATTGATTATATAAATGACGGTGGAAGATTAAACTATCACTTACAACTGGAACAGCAGTTGTAAGTGCAGGATTACTCAAAATGTTATTGACTGGGTATTTTACCAGATGTAGGACTGGAGCCAGTTTAAAAGTCATTAACTTTAGGAGTTGATCTGAATGCACATCAAACTTAAATTAAAAAAACTGAGATATTAGCTTGATTTTTCTCAAGAAACAGTCACAAACTAATCTGGATCTATGTATCCTTTTGGATCCAGGGACTCATGGAGGGTGTGGAGGAAAGTTTCACCCTTGGTGAAGCTCTCAAACTGCTCTTTCTACTTGAGTATTAATGTTGCTGCATATACAGCATCTGCATACAAAACCTTTGTTTAAGAGTGAACAAATATTTGGCCTAATAGGTTTTCCCCCAAAACAGCTGAATGAGGTGCAAAGAATTCAAGGGCTCAGAGTTCAATCTGTTGTGTAGCCAGACAGCCATGAAGTAAACCTGGAAGAGCACTTCAGATGAAGTCTAAAATGTCTTTTATTAATTTGCTGTTGGAGATGATCATTAATTGTGCTGTATTCCGTTTGAGTGCCCATCTCTGTATATTTATGGGTTTTACGTTTTGCCATTTTGTGTGTTGTCTTCACGTATAACTACATGTGTAATGGATTCTATACTTTACTCAAGAGACACATTATTTTCTGCTGGTTCTGTTGTCATTGTTAGCAGTAAAGGGATCTGCTTATGGCTTCAGTGCTCCAAAGTCTCATTTTGTGGAAACGAGGTCCATCATTTGAAAGTAATTGTTAAGTTAGCAAATTATCTGTTTTTGTCCAATTTATATATGTGTGTTGTGTTGATGTCAGTTACAGTTATTCACTGTGTCAGAACATCGGATGTTATAGGTTTATTTACAGTTTTTATGGTTTTTGTGTTTAGGGGACTAACTTTATCAAAATCACTACATACCAGCATTTTCTTTCCGTTTTCTAAAGGGATAAGAAAGGAGCATGTCACGCTTCCTGTTTTGGTAGATGTGAAATGGATTATCTACAAGTTTTTGTACTAATCTACAGTGATATTATAATTTAAACAATGAGCAATAAAGGTTGTTTAAGAGTGTGTTTTAAATGGGATTATTACCAATGAGTGACACATATCTTGTCTAAACATCTATCAGGGTCGCACTGTGTCTGTGGCTTTCATATTTCCTGTTAACCATTTGTTAACTGGAGCAAAGCCTGAAAGCTTTGTCAAACAGTTAACTCAAGCTGCACTGCTTCATGCAAATGATCAAGATGGTCAGATGACCAAATAAGGGACCATCTACAAAGTGCAACACGGGGAAAATTTGAGATATTACAAAAATGTACATTTTGCGCAGTACAGTAAGTATAACCAAAATCACTTCACAGATGACTGATCTATTCTTGGTTATGCTAGAAACATTTTCCTTTAGGAAAAAAAGGCCATTATTTTGCCTATTTAATAACTTCACTGTTATGTCATCAAAATGCCTTCACAGATCAATGCAATGTGCGACTTAACTCCCAGATTTCAAATGTTAGCAGTCTCTGAGGGCAATTTGACTTTTTAGATGTTTTTCTCCTTCCACAGCTGGCTGCAGTGGACTAACAACTGCATATGGACAAAAGTGGACCACAGCAGTGAGCTGAAAGACAATATTAAGTTGAGAACTGCAGAATCAAAAAATAAGTTTTGTCACATGAATACAATGTGATCCTTTCTTTAACCCTTTTTAAATACAAGGTTGGGGGTGGCAAAGATTAAATGGAGTAAGAACAGACACCACATATGAAAACGATTGTATTTATTACTTTGTATTGGATGTTACATGATTTTTGTCCTTAAGGATTTTATTTTTAACATAAATTTATTTCTATAACATGGACAGAGAGCTGTGAGTTTTACAACCTGTAATATAATACCTGATGTTGTTGACTTACACGCCAGTATTCCTACAAAAGGATACATAGATCAAAGTATTAAAAACCTTGAATACACTATGCACTTTAAAACTGTAAGGCAAACAAAGACAGTAAAAATATGGTTCACATTTAGTAGAGAACCCCAGTCTTTACAAGTAAATGATTCAAAAAAACAAAACCCACAGGTCAGAGACAAATGTGAACTAACACTAAGGCATTTCAGCAGTATTTAATTTTAACATTTCTTCTCCCAGAGATTAAAGAAAAGTGAGATTATCTTTACAATTTCCAGTCAGAAGGGTGCTGCAACTAACTGGTGTGATTTGTGTAAACATTCTCATTTTCAGTGGCGTGATCTTAAATAAACACTGGAGGCTGTGGCCGGAGATGTATCTGAGAACAGGTTGGTTTTAATGCAATGAGGTCAGCAGTAGTGCACAAGTGGCCTGTCAGGCTTCACAGGAACAACTATACACACAAATAGTACCTGCAAAATTTGCATACAGCTCAAGACAAAAGTGCTCATTTTTCCTGAATACATACAAAAATGCAGACAGTGATTTCTGATAATGTTAGAGTGAAGGAAATGATACACGTAAGGCAAAATATGCACATTAAGGAGGTATTGCATGGTGGGGGAAAAAGAAACCATAGAGAGAAATAAGACTTTAAATTATACTGCCTGGCAGTAATAAAGTGCCATAAGCAGGGTGTCTGACATCTACAGTAATGTTACTTCAGAGGTCACAAAGTATAATGGTAAATATTTCTCTTTACAAAAAAATTCTTTCCACTAAAAAATAATCTAAAACATACTTGTATCTAAACTTAAGTTTCACCTTAAAAAGCTAATTTATGTGCAGTAGTTATACTTGGACAGGAAGAAAGTGTCCTGAGGGGAAAAACCTTTGACATGCTGTGAGAGTATAAAATATTAACCTAAACACAAAGTATAATTCAGATTCTTGGGGTTAGCGAGTTTCTGGACTGCATTTAAGGGGCAGTGTAATATCTGAATGTTGTGTATACAAGCTTATCTGAGGTTATGCATTACAGGAGACTATTATACAAACATACAACATATGGATCTACATGCATCTTGTGGTATTTTGTGTGAGTGGTCTGAAGCTAGTGAAGAACAAGGGCAAGACACCCAGTATCTAGTCAGCGGTAGCTGCTGCCCTCCATCCTAGTGAAGATCGTTTAATAATTCCTAAATACGTACTTTGCGTTAGTGGATTTTAAACAGACAAAAATCAGATGAATTATTTGCCACAAGGATTTCTACACATCGTGTGATGTGCATATGTGCACAGGGATGGGAATCAGGAAATGTAAAGCTTATCAGTTCCTCTTATCAGTCACTTCAAACTCATGACAGTAGGGATTTTTCCACAAAGGAGTCCCACGCAGGCCTTTTTTTATACTCTGTTTCTGCACTGTGTTCAGACTCAGAGAGAACAAAACAGCTTCACTGATGCTGAAAACTGTCCAGGCCTCCTTTTTCCCCAAACAGAACGATCATCAGGAGTCAATAAGGGAATCAATAAATGATGTGATCTATAAGTGGAATTGATAATGGCATTGTATCAATAAAATCTTACCGCCTTCCTTTGAGTGCTGTAGGCATGGCAGAAATTAACTTATATAGAGTGCCGTGAAAAAGTGTTTGCCCCCTTCCTGATTTCTTAGGTTTTTGCATATTTGTCACACTTAAATGTTTCAGATCATCAAACAAATTTTAATATTAGACAAAGATAACCTGAGTAAATACAAAATGCATTTTTTAAATGATGATTTCATTTGTTAAAGGAAAAAAAACTATCCAAACCTACCTCACTCTATGTCAAAAAGTAACTGCCCCCCTTGTTAAATCATGAATTAACTGGGGTTAACCACATTTTTTACAAAGCTGAGTTCAATTTTACCAGCAACACCCAGGCCTGATTACTGCCAGACCTGTTGAATCAAGAAATCACTTAAACAGAACCTGTCTGACAAAGAGAAGTAGGCTAAAAGATCTCAGAAAGCAACACAGCTGAGAAACAAAGTCATTGACATCGATAAGTCTGGAAAGGGTTACAGAGCCATTTCTAAGGCTTTGGGACTCCAGTGAACCACGGTGAGAGCCATTATCCACAAATGGAGAAAACCTTGAACAGTGGTGAACCTTCCCAGGAGTGGCTGGCCGACCAAAATTACTCCAAGAGCGCATCGACAACTCATCCAGGAGGTCACAAAAGAACCCAGATCAACATCTAAAGAACTGCAGGCCTCACTTGCCTCAGTTAAGGTCAGTGTTCATGAAGAAGAAAGAGACTGGGCAAAAATGGCATCCATGGGAGAGTTCCAAGGAGAAAACCACTGCTGACCAAAAAGAACACAACGGCTCGTCTCACTTTTGCCAAAAAACATCTTGATGATCTCCAAGACTTTTGGGAAAATACTCTAAAAAGTTGAACTTTTTGGAAAGTTTGAGTCCTGTTACATCTGGTGTAAAACTAATACAGCATTTCATATAAGGAACATCATACCACCAGTTAAAGGTTGGAGTGTGATAGTCTGGGGATGCTTTGCTGCTTCAGGACCTGGACCACTTGCTGTAATTGATGGAACCATGAATTCTGCTCTCTACCAGAAAATCCTGAAGGAGAATGTCTGGTCATCAGTTCATGCCCTGAAGCTCAAGCACTCTCAAGTTATGCAGCAGGACAATGACTGTCCGGACTTAAATCTGATTGAGATGCTTTGGCATGACCTTAAACAAGCCGTTTGTGCTCAAAAACCCTCCAGTGTGGCTGAATTAAAACAATTCTGCAAAGAAAAGTGGATCAAAATTTCTCCACAGCGATGTGAAACACTCATTGGCAGGTAGCTTTATTGCAGTTCTTGCTGCCAAAGATGGCACAACCAGTCATTAGGTTTAGGAGGCAATTAGTTTTTCACAGAGGGTCAGGTAGGTTCAGATAGCTTTTTTCCCTTAATAAATGAAGTCATCATTTAAAAACTGCATTTTGTATTTACTCAGGCTATCTTTGTCTAACATTAAAATTTGTTTGATGATCTGAAACATTTAAGTGTGACAAATATGCAAAAAACTAAGAAATCAGGAAGGGGACAAACACTTTTTCACGGCGCTAGCTGCCCCACATAGTCCCATACAGTGTTAAATCTACTCATTTCTATAACAGAATTTGTAGAAATTAATTAATACTCCTTTACAAAGACAGTGCTGTTAACTAATAATTACCGTGAACACACTTTGAAACATCGGCAACTGATTTTTAAAATGTAACTTGGTTAAGTACATCAGAAATCCAAGACACCCTGTTAGTACAGAGTGCAGAGTGAACAAAGAGGGTGAGATTTGGCAGCAGGAGCTGAGGACAGGACAGGAAAGGTGTTCCTCTATATTTTGGCTGGGTAAAGCGAGGTAGGGTTTGTCGGAAATCAAGTGGTTTCAAACCAGGCAGAACAATCTGTGCAGTAAAATTTTACAAAGTGCCACTCTTCATTGTGCCATCACTCTAGAAAGCCCGGCCCTCTCCGTGTGGAAGGGCCTGGTCCTTTTCAGTGCTCTTTCTCAGTGCTCTGCTGTATCATATAACTCAGATTTTAATGTCCTCCTGAATGCTGAGCTGGGACAATGTCTTTTTAATGCGCAGGGCTGTCAAGCGTGCAGCTCCGTTAGCATACCAACACTCCCTCATGATTTTACCCATGACCCGTAAGGCCTGCACAACACAAGGAAAACACAAGTAAGGCTTAAGAGGTTACATTACACTATAAATCATGGTGATGATGATACAAATGTAGTTTAGGCACTCTGTGGATTACATTTCAGGGCTTTTTTTTGGAACTGTGTAAGTATCGTATTGCCCGTATTAACTCACATAAAAAAAAGAAATAAGAATCATAAGAAAGTAGAAAAGTGGTTTAAATGATAACCAGGTTTATTTCATTCTGGGTCTTATTTTTATAGTTTTGGCTATCATATTCAGCAGTTATCAAATTGAATTTATGCATATAGCATGTGTTAAAACAGCTGAAGTTCACCACAGTGCTGTATACATTATGGGACAGGCACTATGAGAAATATGTATAACAAATTGAAACAAAAACATCAAAAGATCGGTATGGAAATACAACTAAAAATAACAATATAAAAAGCTTCTATGATTGACTGTAAAAAGAAACAATTCTTGACAAATGTGGATTTATCTTACTCTGATATTAATATTTGAGGGTTTAAAATATTAACAATAAAGGGTTTCTGACTTTGCAAGTTGCAATATTTTTGATAACAGCCCTTAATTTTTTTAAGGAACTGTGACCAAGACACACTACATATACAAACAAAAGTACTGGGCTACCTACACATTACACCTACAGGAGTTGCTCGGCCATGGAAACCCATGCCATGAAGATCCCAGCACACAGTTTCTATGCTGATGTTAATGCCAGAGGAGTTTTGGAACTCTGCAGTCACTGAGTCAGCAGAGTGTTGGTGACTTTTATGCACAATGCCCCTCAGGACTCAGTGACCCTGCTCTGTAACTTTAAGTGGTCTACTACTTTGTGAATGAGTTGCTATGGTTCCTAAATGCTTCCACTTTGAAGTAATACCTCTTACAGTTGATTGTTGAATATCTAGGAGGGAAGAAATTTCTCAAACTGACTTGTTGCAACGGTGGCTTTCTGCTACACTACCACACTCAAATTCAATGAGCTCTTTAGAACAACACATTCTTTCACAAATGTTTTTAAAGGCAGACTGCATGGCTGGGTGCTTGATTTTATACACCTGTCACAATGGGACTGAAAACACCTGAACTCAAAGATTAACAGGTGTGGCTCCATACTTTTGTCCATGTAGTGTACACACATTAGAGTTGGACAAAATAAACTAATTATTACTCTCTGGTGGGGAAAGTACACTATATTACCCTACACATACAGCTGCACAGCAGTTACTTAAAGACTCAGGAACCAGTGAATCTCGGAAATGAATGTTGTAACAAAGCCAAGAGTTTAGTCAGAAAGACTAAGAGCAAACACACTAAGAGGAAGTTAAACTGTTAGTTTAAGATGGGGCACTAACCTGACTGACCTCAGTATTCCCAAGTCTCGGCAATTAACTTGATGAACACAATGTTATAATAACAAAGGGGAAGCATGGCCAAAACTGCAAAACTAAGGCCCATGTTGTAACAAACCCTTCAAATGTAAGTGCAGATTTTAGTTCAAGTTTCACTTAATTTTCATACCTCGTAATTCTGCCACCAATTTGGAATACTGGGTCGAAGCTTTTGGTCACACACCACCTTTCTCATCTCTTCTATGGACGGGTCAGATGGTACCAGGTCATAGTAGGGCAGCTGGTATTCTTCATGGATACCTGATAACACAGAATAGTGTGTGGTCAGATCAGTGCCGCCATCTCTGGTGTAACCAATGAGACAAGAACTACAAACAACACAGGCCAAGTATCCAGAGCAAAAACAAACGGAGTCCAACCTCCACTGTTACAGCGGCGTGCAATTTCCCAGTAGACCAGGCCTAAAGCGTAGATATCAGCACATTTGAATGATTCGAAGTGTCTCATGTTGATGGTCTCATCAAGAACCTCTGGGGCCATGTACCTGGGGGACATAAAAACAGTTTGTTTTGGTGTACAGGATTAAAGGATATTCTGGGAAAGGTGTCAAAGATATCTGTGAGAATTGACAGATTTGGTCAGAGTTAAATCAGCAGGTGTTGAGAAAGACCTGTTGGTTCCCACTCTTTGATTGGGGGCGATGTCGATTGTATCTGTGGCTGAGTCATGACGGACAGCCAAGCCCAAGTCAGCAATGGCACAGGTGCAGTTCTTCTTCACCAAGATGTTCTTGGACTTCAGGTCTCTGTGGGCAATGCCTGGTTTTCCTATCAAGACATATATAAAGACAGTCACTTGTTAATTCGTTCTTCTGAACCCAATTATTTTGTCAACATGAAACTAGAGCATGTTTATGCAAGTCTCATTTTATGACAACAACTTAACTGATAAAAATAGAAACACTCCTCTGTTTGCTCAACAATATGTCGTCACGCAGACTCAACAGAGAAATATGTTAAAAGATAACACTAGACATGGAGACAAGACCAAGTCATAAAAAATAAAACATAAAACATTGAAAAACAGCTTACTGGATTTGTTCTCTTTCTTTAACAGTTTTATATTCATCTTCATTCAAGCAGCTGTTCTGTAACTTAACAATGTCTACACACCCATTCAATAATAAAAATATTATTCTATTTCTCTGTTTCTTTTATTAATTTAATTTATGCAAAATATTACAAACACATTTTGTTAACCTTTGTGAACGCACAATTACTGAGTAACATTTGATTGAATTCTAGATTGCGACATATTCTGTTGACTCAGAATACGCCTCATTACGTCAGAGTCTTGCAATAAACGGAAAAGTTCAGCTGTCAACATTTCACACCTTTTTCCTGTCTGTGGGTGGGGTAGCCACCAGCTAGAACTGTGTTTCAAAAAGATTATATAGAACCAGCAGCGGAAGTGACGAAAAGGTGTGTAGGTCAAAACATTTCTTGATTAAGCGGTTATTCTCAGAATGTATGCAGAGGCACACACAAGCAATGCTGAAAGTGCAGCTTGGATTAAGGAATTGAATTGTAGCACATCAGCTTAAACATAAGTCACAGAAGTCACAAATGTTCTGAACTATCGGTAGCTTCTACATAAATACACTCACTGGACACTTTATTAGGTACACCTTGCTAGTACTGGGTTGGACCCCATTTTGCCTTCAGAACTGCCTTAATTCTTCTTAGCATAAATTCAACAAGGCCTGGAAACATTCCTCAGAGATTTTGGTCCATATTGACATGACAGCATCACACAGTTGCTGCAGATTTGTCATCTGCACATCCATGATGGGAATCTCCCGTTCCACCAATTCCCAAAGGTGCTCTATTGGATTGAGATCCGGTGACTGTGGATGCCATGTGAGTACAGTGAACTCATTGTCAGGTTCAAGAAATCAGTTTGAGATGATTTGAGCTTTGTGACATGGCACATTATCCTGCTGGAAGCAGCCATCAGAAGATGGGTACACTGTGGTCATAAAGGGATGGTCAGCAACAACACTCAGGTAGGCTGTGGTGTTTAAATGATGCTCAGTTGGTACCAATGGGTCCAAAGTGTGCCAAGAAAATATCCCTCACACCATTACACCACCAACAACCTGAACTATTGATACAAGGCAGGATGGATCCATGCTTTCATGTGGATTACGGCAAATTCTGACCCTACCATCCGAATGTCGCAGCAGAAATCGAGACTTATCAGACCAGGCAACGTTTTTCCAATCTTATGTTGTTCAATTTTGGAGAACTTGTGCAAACTGTAGCCTCAGTTTCCTGTTGTTAGCTGACAGGAGAGGCACCCAGTGTGATCTTTTGCTGCTGTACCCCATCTGCTTCAAGGTTTGACGTATTGCACGTTCAGAGATGCTTTTCTGCATACCTTGGTTGTAACAAGTGGTTATTTGAGTTATTGTTGCCTTCCTATCAGCTTGAATCAGTCTGGCCATTCTCCTCTGACCTCTGGCAATCAACAAGGCATTTTCACCCAGACAACTGCTGCTCACTGGATATTTTCTCTTTTTCAGAACATTCTCTGTAAACCTAGACATGGATGTGTGAGAAAATGCCAGTAGATCAGCAGTTTCTGAAATACTCAGACCAGCCCGTCTAGCACCAACAACCATGCCACGCCATGCCATCTTTCTTCCTCATTCTGATGCTCTGTTTGAACCGCAGCAGGTCTTCTTGATCATGTCTACGTGTCTAAATGCATTGAGTTGGTGCCATGTGATTGGCTGATTAGGTATTTGCATTAACGAGTAGTTGAACAGGTATACTTAATGAAGTGGCTGGTGAGTGTAGATGAAAAAGTAGACATGACTTGCATCTGTATTAACAGGTCATGACTGTGACTGCACAGGAAAGAGACTCTTTAACTAAAACAATATCAACAGGAAGGTGTCTGATTGTCTGTGCCATGACAAAGACCCCCAAACACAGAGCCACAGTCACTGTCTTAAGTGATAAGAAGAAAAAGGAAGGCTATTTACTCTAGGCAGTAGTTTTCAAATAATTTCCACTTTACATTTAGTGCCCAAGATGTTTGCATAATACTGTATATTTACTAAAAATGGAAACCAGAAGATATAAATAGAATCATGCACTAATACACAATAGCACAAACACTACCTTGCGTTCCAAGAATCTCCATATGAAGATGTGCGAGGCCGTTTGTAGCTGACAGTGCCAGTTTGATTGTTTCCTCAGTCATGACAGAGTAGTGGTTCAGGTAGTCAAAAAGAGAGCCGTACTCATGGTAATCTGATACCAACCACAGCTGAGTCCATGTCCCATTGTCTAAGCAAGAGACACACATGTAGAGATACCCAAGAAATGATAACTTCACTTTAGGATAACTAGTTATTAAATAGCACAATGAAACACAAAGGTAAGTCCTCATAAACTGCCCTGTTATGATTTGTTATGATATAAATAGAATTGAAAACCACAGAGCAGTAACTGATTCTTTGACTACAAAATGAAATATGACATATCACTGGGTTGCACCTTTGTTGTCAGCAGCTATAAAGCCCAGGATGTTTTCATGGCGGAGCATGATCGTCTGGTAGATTTCAGCCTCACGGAACCAGGAGCGCTCTTCCCTGGATGAGAAGATCTTCACTGCCACATCGCCGCCCCTCCAACGTCCTCGCCACACCTCCCCGAAACGCCCCTTGCCAATGATCTCCTGCAGGACAATTGTCCTGGCTACGGTTCGCTGGACAAAGAGAGGGAGACCTGCCCAGAAAAAAATGAAAATAGAGGACATTTATTAGCTATCCGCTGGTGATTATCTACAACATGAGTGTTAGGCTGTAGCTACACTATCCAACTGTGCACTGACCGGAGCCCGAACCAGACGTGGACAGATTGCAAATGAGGTCTTGCAGGGACCTGTCTTTGGCTAGGTAGAGGTGGTCACAGGACGGATCCTCCACCTCCAGTCTTTGCCTGTGGTTGTAGCCCCTCCGGTGATAATGATACATGAACACGCCCACCAACAGCAGCAGACACAGCAGAAACAGCGGCCCTACGATCACAGCTACTAATTCCACCAGCCTCCATGTCCCACGTGGGCTGTAGCTTCCCTCAATTTCTGATAGAATCATAATGGAAGGAAAACAGAGTCAGCACTTGTTTTTGCCTATACTGATTGTGTCACAAGAACATGCCTAATTCTCAACATTGTAAGAGTTTTACTAGACAAAGTATTACATTACTAACATTACTAAACTACACTGTAAAAGCTCTGTTTATTTTCTTCCAAATACTGAAATTATTCAGCAGTGTTTTGGCTTTGTGATGCTTGTGACTTTATGACGCTTGATTCAGACAGATGACTTTAACTTTACTGCTTGCCCTAGCATGGATTATTTAGCTGGATTTTTTTCTGGGACCACCAAAAAGGCAGGACATTTAATGGTTAGAACATGTAATTTTTATTTAGCACTGCAGTCTTTTATGGCCTTCATAACAGTGTTGCACAGTTTGCAGTTTATATTTGGACATCCACACTCTTAGTATGTGAACCACCACACCGAGTAAAGCCATCTTTGTTTATACCAGGCCTCTAAGGACGATTTTGGTCAACAGCTTCAAATTAACCCTTTTGTTCTTACTGGAAATTAAAACTTGATATCCCACACTAATATTCTTCTCTGAGACATTTTTAGAAATGCATCTTCTAAGAAACTATCATGAAAAGAGTGCAAGAAACTCATAACAGCCACTGAGATGATTTAAATACCATCAGTGGGTTATAAAAAGGACTATTTACTCATTTTCAGGACACAAGATGCAAACATTACACAGCGTACACAAGTCAGTTTGCTGTATGTTTTTGCCCAGGATTAGCCCACTCGTTATATGATAAAATCTGGTGTCTAGCACTTGGAGTAACTTTTTATTTTGTATATTTCCTCCAATAAAAACAGAGTCAAAAAGCTTGAACACTTGGTGATATCAACAGCACAGGTAACTAATCATAGTTCTTACCAGAGGGCACTCTGAGGTCAGCACTGTTGCAGTAGTCAGTGTAGCAGCAGTGGGTGTATAGAAAGCCTTCTGCACCGAGGCAGTAGATTGGTTTTCCAGGGGGCACGAGACTTTCCCGTGGGACACAGTCACGGCTGTGCTGCTGCTTTCCACTGCTGAAAAAAGTGGAAGCCCTGCAGGCCCCATCAGTCTCACACTGGAAGCCAGTCTTCTGACACTGAGGTGTGGTGCAGTTACACCACAGAGCTGCAGAGACGTAGCAAAACAGAGGTAAAAAGTATTAGCTTGCATGAAGGGAAATGAACTCTGCTCCACAGGCACGAAACTGTTTAAGTATTACAGCTCATATAAAGTGCAGTAGGGGGCAGTAACAGTCTGAAGACTTACTGCTGTGTCCCAAAACCACTGTGCACCAGAATGTGATGATTCTAGGTAAATAAGGCCTGGTAAATAAGGTTTATTTTCCGAGTTAGCACACTCTTCTCCTACAATGCACTGCATGAAGGAAA
>VUQI01000729.1:18925-29027 GCA_015106735.1 Paratilapia polleni | reverse complement strand
GGGTGGGGGGGGGGTGTGGTGGGGGGGGGGGGGGGGGGGGGGGGGGGGGGGGGGGGGGGGGGGGGGGGGGGGGGGGGTGCATGGGTTAGGCGCACACATCATTTCCGCTGTGCTGTTTGTGATTTTAATTCCCCCTACAACAGGCAAAGGACCTGAGACACTGTTCGCGGGGCAGAAGCTGAACGATAACGAGTGGCACACGGTGAAGGTGGTGCGAAGAGGCAAGAGCCTACAGCTGTCCGTGGATAATGTCACAGTGGAAGGTTAGTTGTTTTTAGGACACAGATGATTAATTTGGTGTGAGAGACTGTGAATGAGCATGGTGTTGCTCTCACAAATCCACGTGTATTGTACCAGTAATGTGTCTACCCACAGGCTCAGCTCAACTGTTTTGCCAGTTGTCATTAAAACACCTTGATCGAGATATAAAGGTGACTAATTATAATAAAAATGAAATAAACGTGTTATTCTTAAACTCATATGTAGATATAATGGTAATAGAGCTGGAAAGTATTTATTGGCAAATAATGCTAAATTTAAGGTGGTTTGTTCTATTGCACATCAGGGAGTAAATCTTAATACCCAACTTCTGTAACAACCTTCTAAGCATTCCACAGTGCCTTACACTGTATCTGATTTTTAAAAACCTGCAAATGCCAGACACCCTATCTGCAACCCCAGCAAAGCCTTACAGATGTATAAAGAAAAGATACATACATATTTTAGACTGAAAACAAACAGAGCTTTTTTTTTATGATCTTACTTTACTTACTGTGAGTGAGAAGCGAAGGAATCGCTTCTGCCAGCATCCAAGTGAAGGATGAAAGGTCAAGAGAGAAGGTGGCGTTACAGGCACTCATAGTATTGTGGCCTCGGGCGAAAGGATGGGAGGGCAAAGGCTGCGGGAAGAGCTGAGTTAAAGGTGTGTGCTAGATGAAGAAAAAAAGAGCGGGCATGTAGAGACTAGAAGCAAAAAGTGTCCCTGTGAAGATCGAAATTGTTCACATGGGAAAGAAAAAGGTCAAAATGCCAAGAGATTCCTTGCAGGCCGAGTCAGGCTTTAGCAGGGAAATCATTTTAATCAGCAGCTTACCAAGACCATTACTCACCATGTGTCATCAAACACAATTGTATTGTGTACAGTAGGTTACAAAAAGAAGACCAGCAATATAACCGTATACTGCTTGCTTGTCAAACAATTATAGTGTAATTTAAGATGACCTACTACTACTACTACTACTAATAATAATAATAATAAATGAATTCAATTCAATTCAATTCAATTCAATTTTATTTATATAGCGCCAAATCACAACAACAGTCGCCTCAAGGCGCTTTATATTTTAGGGTAAAGACCCTACAATATTAGATAGAAAACCCCAACAATCAGACAACCCCCTATGAGCAAGCACTTGGCAACAGTGGGAAGGAAAAACTCCCTTTTAACAGGAAGAAACCTCCGGCAGAACCAAGCTGAGGGAGCGGCAGCCATCTGCCGTGACCGGTTGGGGGTGAGGAGAAACAGAAGAGAGCAGAGGGAGACAGGACAAAAAGGCACACCTATGGGAGAGAGACAGGGTTAATATTACTATAGTATATTCACACAAATTATAAACCTGCTTAGATCGTAATCCTTCCACAGTGGTCTAATATGACAATGTGCAATTAATGTATAAACATGAAGTTAATAATGCATGAAATGTATTATCATTTGCTAATGTTTTTTTTTTCTTTATTATCCACTCTTTTTAGGCCAGATGACCGGTGCCCACACACGTCTTGAGTTCCACAACATCGAGACAGGCATCATGACTGAGCGCCGCTTCATATCTGTGGTGCCCTCAAACTTCATTGGCCATCTCCAGGGCCTGACCTTCAATAGCGTGCCATATCTAGACCAGTGTAAAAATGGGGACATCTCCTACTGCGAGCTGAATGCCCGCTTTGGCATGCGCCACATCATTGCAGATCCGGTGACATTTCGAACAAAAGGCAGCTACTTAGCATTAGCAACGTTACAAGCTTACGCCTCCATGCACCTATTCTTTCAGTTTAAAACCACCACGCCTGACGGCCTGATCCTCTTCAACTCTGGAGACGGGAGCGACTTTATAGTTGTGGAACTGGTAAAGGGGTGAGTTTTGTGTCTCTAAATCGTTTTTATGATTTCAGTTCTTGAAAGCCCCTGTCTGCTGTCACTAAAAAGATGTTGCTTTTCCCCTTGCTGTCTTCATATTTCTCTTGTTTTTACTTAGAGCAACAGCAACAGGACAAAAATCAGACTAAGCACATATATTTTTCCCACAGATCAGTGAGTCATTTAATGGTGCTATGAATCAGAGTGGGCTCGATGTAACTGAGTTTAGCGTGTGTTTCTGACTAATCACAATCAGTCATCATAAAATCTCAGCTGAAAGCTTCACATACTGAAGCCTGTTAGTGGCTGGTGAACAGAGTAGAGAAATCTGCTTTTTAGATTTAACACTTAATGAGTAATTGCACACACAATATTTTTCTCTGACCAGGAAAATATTTGTTGAATTTCGAACAAAGACTTGAAAAAGCTATCACAACCCCAAAATAAAGTGGTTGGACGTGTGAATTGTATCAACCTAAAAGCGACTTATAATTAGGGTCTCCAAAAGAGGCTTTTGGTTGTGTATCTCTCTTCCTCTTGCGCTCTATATTCAGCACTGTTACAACACAAAAGCCTGAGCTGCTTCTGCCCCAAAAAGACAAGAGGCTACATAAAGGAATTGGAATCGAGGTAGGAAAAAAAAATCACATACCTTGAATGAAACGACCACAATAGCCTTAACCCAGAACACAAAAGACCATATTTATGTGAAGGAGGGAACCGTGCCACCTCTTCTGCCTGTGGGCAAACAGAGAGTTTTAGACAAAGTAGGTATCTATATTTACATGCTTAACCAGCCAGAAAACTAAAAAAAACAAAACAAATCCTGGTCCAGCCACAGCTACATAAACTGCTAATATAATGTTCCTAAAAATTAGTTCTTACTACATCGTGGAGAAAATGGAGGAGAAAAGTATGCATCCCTAAAAGAAGATATGGTATAATGAAATAAAAAGCATGATTGTCCTCATTTTCTGGGAATAAAAAGTGCCTGAAACAGGATGATTTTGTTCACTTCATGTACCGCTGTTGAATTGGAGTTAGAGACATAATGCTAATCCTGATGTCTTTCTTCAAAGGTACATCCATTATGTGTTTGATCTCGGCAATGGTCCGTCACTGATGAAGGGCAACTCAGACAAACCACTTAGTGACAACCAGTGGCACAATGTGGTGGTGTCCCGGGATGCCAACAATGTACACACACTCAAGATTGACTCACGCACCGTTACTCAGCACTCCAATGGAGCCCGCAACCTGGACCTGAAAGGTAACTGCAGTCCATCCAGTACTGTAAAATCTTCCAGAAAATATTGCCACTTGCAGGAAATAACTATTCTAGTGCCATCCTTGGATCCTTGGCCTGTCCCTTTAGTGTTGTTGGAGAGGGTCCATAAACTCATGCCAGCTCAAATCCATCTAAATTAGAACCACTTCGAGTATCTCAGTGGTTTTTAGAATAGGTCTGCTGCATATTCATTGGTTTTCTTGAGGATTCCTTTGTTTTTGTGGGTATATAGCAATATTCCGGCTTGATATTCTTGTTGACTATGCATTGTGCATCACACATAACTCATAAAAATGGCTCCAAAATCCACATTGATTGTATTTTACCAGGTCTACTTTGTGGGGGTTTTTTTTGTTATTTTTTGTTGATAAACAGAGAAAACGAAATCTCTCTTTATCCTGGGCTTTAGGTGTAAATATGCTGCCACAAATCAACAAAGGGCTGGACGCACCTTTGGTAGGGTATCTGTTCGCCTTAAAAGATGACCCTCCTGTTTCAGCAGATGTTGACTTTACACGAGCAGAGCAATAACAGAGCAATATCCCTCACCAATCGCTATCCCTAAATGACCTAAATCCAACATCACAGACCAACAAGAATCGTACCAGAAACAATAACCGCTTATCACTTCATCCATCTGTGCTTTGCTTTTTCTTTTTTGTTTCTTCTTTTTTTGCTTTCAATTGCTTGTTTCCAATGAGCTGACTGTCTGACCAAAAATAATAAAAAACAAAAAAAAAAAACAGTCACACTGGGTGTGCATGACTTTTACTCACAATATGATGAATTTATTTGATGGAAGCACCTTTTACTACTTTGACTTTTAAATGCCCTGCCCCTGTGAATCTGTTTGAAATAACAGCAATAGTTTCAAAGGAAGGTGTCATGCAGTGCCTTTTAACCTTAGCAGTTCTACAAAATGTGTTACAATGTGTGAATATATGTCTCCAGTCTGTTGAAAAACTGGGTCTGGAAGATCAGGCAATTGGAGGCTTAACACCTCAAAAGTCAAGTTTTTCAGATGTGATATTTGTGTGCTTCGGAGACGCATTTTCTGCAGCAAAAGAGTGGCAGCATGGAGGTAAATGTCAGCAATCAAAATGTAACAGATACTTCTTGGATGTAGGATATTAACAATGGACAACAGAGGATAGAGTGTTGCGTGACCATTGCTAGACTCTTTCAAGTGCCACCATGAACACATATTAAGATTAGCGCTGGAGGAATCACTTTGATTTTGCCTTTGTCATGTCCCAGAGCTTGGAGTGCTCTTGAGGTTACAGCAGATTGTTGTGTAAGAGACATCAGAAGTCAGCGTGAGTCCCTGGGCCCACTGACGGCTGTGAGGAGTCAAAAGATCAAAAACGGCCCAAGCTTTTTTGGAAAGGCATGATTTATTCACAGACTTACCCTTTTTCCCCAGTTTCGTCCATTGCAGTATGCATAGTCCACCAAAAAAAGGATAATCCTAAGGCAATGTGTAGAGGGTGATGTGTAGAGGAATGGTACAATGCCAGTGTACTGACCTTCCCTGGGTTACAGAGTTAATAACACAGTAAAATGTTTCATAAGCCCAAGACAGGGAATGAAGAGTGAAAAACTGACTGCTGTCATTTAAGCAGTGACAAGTAACTAACAAGCTGGTCTCAAAATATTTAACATTTGCATGCATACATATACTCTTAGGAGGAACATTTGTCACATGTTTTATGTTTAATTATATTTAGTGCTCATTTCACAAGGCTACGTTGTCAATAGTGGGTCCAGAAACTACTGGATTTAATGAATGTGTGTTTTGAGTATAGCTTATAATGCAGTATAATTGTGTATTCATTATGCATTATATGATTAATAAATAAAACTGTTAATTCATGCATGCATACTGTATATCTACAACAGCGGTCTCCTACAATAAAGGGAAACAGTTAATATGTAGAATTAAGAGGGTTTATTTTTGAATGATTGCTCCTATGTAGGATGTGGCAGGCCAAGACTGGAGAATCACTGAGAGACTGACGGGGAGGTTAGATCGATTATATTGATGAACAAGATATAAAATGAGACAGTACTGTTCATATTGATATAGTTTAAAAATGCTTTACATAGCATGCTTCTTTCATAAAGCCCTGTCAGTGTTTGTATCTCTCCTCTCTGTGCATGTGAACTAACTTTCTCCCTGAGTGATCATTATACATGTAAATATAGCTGAAACCAAAGCACAGCTGTTGTCTTGAATTCGTGTGTACGGCGATTTTTGTCAGAAGACGTGGCATTTTTCTAAAATTGGGATTTTTAACAGTGCTGAGCTGCAGCTTAGAAATGGTTGCTGGTTAACAAAGTAGGCTTAATTGGCCGTGTTTCAGTCACTATTTCATACTCCTTCTGTTGTGTGATAACAGGCAGAAAAACACGACATTTACAACAGCTTCACTGGAGTTTTGTATTAAATATACAGTATATATGAGTGCAGAGTGTAGGAGAGATCTATAACAGGATGATACCTACTGACACTTGTCAGAATACAAACATGTTGTGATGACATCATGGATATGCTAATCAGCACATGACCTCATTTGAGCAGGCTTTCTGCTGAAAATTGGCAACATCTCTACAATATGGAAGGAGACAGTACTTTTTCAAACAGGGAAGGAAAACCTGCCATTGAATGTTATTTTAATCATAGTCTGTCTTAGTGCAACTGCTTTGGAACTCTTACATGTGTCTCTTACCTACAAGTGCACCACTGACTTTGAACATATAATATTGTCAATATTCAGCCATAAAATACTAAAGTATCATTTTTGGTCCATATTCACAAAATCCTATGTTAAGTGCTATATAACCAGTCCTCACATTGAAGCTCTATACCCCTTTAGCTGTTATGATAAGATGTTATGACAAAAGATAGACATAAGATGTCTTCCTGTTAATTAAATGAGAACTCTTCTGCAAGTAATACACATTAATAATAAAATGCTTCCAACTAAGCATACAAAGACAGCTGCCCAACACAGAGCCATACAGCAACAATGGTTCCATTTGCATATTCCAAATTACAGACACCCAGTTGAATTTTATTTTTTTCCTTAAATGAAACAGAAGGCAGCTTTTCATTGTCCAATCAACATACACTAAATATGGCTGGGGAATAACCCTCCATCTGTGCTATTAATGTACATGCTACTGTGTTCAGAACTTATATATTTTCATGGTTCCTTTTCTTTATTTGAACAACTCTTGCCTGCAGGGGGTAGATATTGAAGCAGCTTGGTGCTAGTGGGAAGAACAAAAGTTGTAAATCTTGCTTTAGAGGACTTTAGAGGGGGAAGGGGATGTCTCTATCCTCAATTCACTTGTCTAATTGGGTATTCAGACACAGTAGAACCACAGAGAATGTCTGGGGTTCTACTGTTGCAATTCCCCTGACAAAATATTGTGCACAGCTCAAACACTGTTAACACTAGAACAAAGCACCAGGGCTAAACGTGCGTAGGTGGAGAAAGCCTCTTGAGAAATACATATAAATGTTTTATATATATATATACACATATACGTGTGTGTGTATGTGTGTATGTATGTATGTATATATATATATATATATATATGTATATACTCTTAAACCTGATAAGCAGAATATGTTTTCCCTCTTTCATTTATGTACCCACAGACTCACTCACGTTACTTTTCAGCAGTCACACTCAAGCTTTGTAAAAAAAAAAAAAAACAGAAGAAGCAACAATAAGACATTTCTCTCAATCTCTTTGCTTTGCTTTAACACCATTTCCGCCTGCATTTCAAAGGGAAAAAAAATCCAATTCTCCAAGCTTTATCTGTGTAATTGCGCAGAGAAAATGGGGAAAATGGGTTTTGTGCTCTCTGTCTTCCTTCCCTTTGTTTTTGGACAGGCAAAAAATCTTCAAGGCATCCCTCTTTGTCAGCTAAAGTATGATGATGGAACAACACACAGAGTCCCCAAGGATAGCACTGAGTGGATCTAGTTTTGTAGAGTGAATGCAGGTCTTAGAGCAAGACATGTTGAACACACATCACACAGGGAATACGGCTCTGCCGATTCTGTCAGCATGCCGCGGAGCACAATAAATAAAGTTATTACCATATTCTAGTACTGAAATAGCTTTGTTTATTCTACAACACATCTTAAAATGATCTTTATCAAATATGCAAGAGGAGCTTTGCAATATGATGGTACATGATAATGAGGAAAAATCCTTTAGTTGAGGTAAAATATACCACAAATCATAAGCTCAGTGTGATACCGCGACGAGTGCATATTCGTGGAAGGTGGAATTTGTGCTTGTTAATTTGTTTCACATTATGACCAGCAGATCTGTTTGCAACCTAGAAGACTGAACCTGTTAATGTTATGTTCAGTGTTTGTGCTTAAAAAGGAGGTGTTCTTTATCCATATACACTATATTGCCAAAAGTATTCACTCACCTCACATTTGGTGTGGAAGAACTTGACTGGCCTGCACCTGATTGACTGCGAGCCAGGCCTTCTTGTCCAACATCAGTGTCTGACCTCACAAATGCCCTTCTGGAAGAATGGTCAAAAATTTCCATAAACACACTCCTAAACCTTGTGGAAAGCCTTCCCAGAAGAGTTGAAGGTGTTATAGCTGCAAAGGATGGGCCGACATCATATTAAACCCTATGGATTGAGAATGGGATGTCACTCAAGTATATATGCGTGTGAAGGCAGACGAGCAAATACTTTTGGCAATATAATGTATATGCAGTTTACTAGCATAGTATATGATTATCCCAATAGAATTTGCTCAAGCCGATGTAGTCTCACTCACTTTCCAGTATTTTGCATGCTCGGGGCAGTAGGACTGGAGCTTCTTTTTAGTGTAGGTTGTAAGTGATGGCATAAAAAGACCTTCAACAAAGTTTGTAAAGTTCAGGATGAGGAAAAATGCTACTTAGCTTCTGCTGTGGCATACCTTTCACATTTTCTTAAATATACATAGACTGGTTAACACTTTATAATATTTAATGGATAGGTAATTCCAGTTAAAAAACACTGAAATGATCATTAATAGTTACAGATTGGTTAATAATTGGTTTGTAAAAAATTATCTGGATGGTTATTGTGGTGATTAAACATCTTAGTAGGCAAGTGGGGTGATGGTGATGCAAATCATAAGACTGGAGACTATGGTGTATACTCTGTTTTAGTCATCATTTACTAATATTTTCAGTTGTTTTTCACTTTTCCTTTTCTTAGCTGTTTGGCCACCAACTTTTCTTAAACCTACTTGGTTAGGTTTAAGAAAAGAGTGTGGTTTGGGTTAAATATGACACGTGACATGACATTAGTGTTTTATCAGCTGTAACATAATGTATAAAACAATACACAGTATAATTCTTGAATGGATTATTTTTTGTTACACAAACTGATATAACAAATATAAATTATAGTAGTATTATTACTAAATATAGTAAAATGTACTAAAGTTTAATTAACTATTAATTAAAACTTTAAATGTGATAGTTATTGTAAGTATTACCACCAGTTTTGTCCTCCACCAAATGCATAATCAAAGGACACAAAGAAATGGATTGAAACTATTTAGAGAATCTTTCTTTTCTTCTTCCTGTAAATTGTTATTGATTACTAACATCCATGCAGAGTCACTGCTTTGATCCAGAAAATTAATTATTAATAATTATTAAAAAATTAATTGCCACAGAATAAATTAAAATATGAAAAGGATTTTTCTTGATTAAACACACCCCTTTAATCTCTGCAAAAAAGTGTCAAACAGCCTTTTGTTTGATGCCTCATACTGTGAGCACTGCTTTTGCCTGTTTCCATAGAGCTTTTTAAATGTTTTAAAACATAAATCTGATGTGGTGTTGGTTTACCCCCCCATCCGCCCCATTTATGGTGTGAAATGTTTCAACTCTTAACTACAGCACAATGCTGTTTTTCAGTCTTCAGGATTGATATATTTTAAATGTCACAAGGTGCAACTGATATCATTTTAACATTACTAATTACCATGTTCATTTTGAGGCTTCAGTATAATTATATGAACAAGACTATCACCAAGACAGCAGCCTCCTCCTGGAAAGATAACAGGAACAATTAGCAGATTCTTGCTTTGTGACAGGAAGCAACAGGGTATACATGATATGTCTTCATTTTGTGGAACACTGGCACCAGTAACACCACTTGGGGTGGACAAAGGCTAATAGACCCCATTTGTTTATGATAATTATGTCAGTTATCATAATTAATTTAACAATGATATATTGATCATTAATTCATTAGTGCTACACAAGCACCTCAAACCAAGGACACTTACGGTTAATTAGTGAATGTTCTTTCACTAAAGCCAATGAGAATATGTGCCCTTTGCTACATCCTGTACAACTAAATTACTAATTAACACTGTTAGTCATAGCTATCATCTTACAGTACAAGCACAAAAATGTACTGTACTAACCTCATGGTAGTTATTGCGTATGAAAATCTCAGTTATGCCTTTTCAGATTTTTTAGAAAATTATTTTATTTGCCTGTGACAGACTGGCAACCTGTCCAGGGTGTACCCCGCCTCTCGCCCCATGGTAGCTGGGATAGGCTCCAGCCCCCACCCGCGACCCTGAATAGGATAAGCGGAAGAAAATGGATGGATGGACTTATAAT
>VUQI01000729.1:0-18905 GCA_015106735.1 Paratilapia polleni | reverse complement strand
ACATTTACAAATTATCATCTTCTGGTATTAATGTGACAGACTGGCAACCTGTCCAGGGTGTACCCCGCCTCTCGCCCTATGGCAGCTGGGATAGGCTCCAGCCCCCACCCGCAACCCTGAATAGGATAAGCGGAAGAAAATGGATGGATGGATGGATGATTTTATTTGGGAAATTGATCTATTCTTAACCTAAACACTGACAACACATTTCATAAAACTGAAGCAATAAATTCTTATAGCTAGTCAAGCAAACAAAGCAAACGACTGCTTTAGTTTTCGTTTGCCTGTTGTTGTAGTGTTGTTGTGTTTTGTCTTATATTTTTTACCCCTTTTAAAGTTAACAGTACTGAGCCTGTGGAAAAGAAGGTAAACATAAACACTGATTGCCCTCAGGAATTTTTTTTTTTACTATGTAAGGAACATGAGAATGTCAAAGATATAAATTTTCATTATTAAATACAAATATGGGAAATGAGGAATATTAACAACAGTAGAATAAATCTATTCAGGTTGAGGAGATGCATGGAGGAGGAGCAATTTGGCATAGCATATTCAGACAATGCCTGTCCCTTTTCTTTTGAAGATGCTTGCTAATGAGGCATACTTGTGTGGAATTGTAAAGAGATGACATTGAATACGTTCCATTTCCGAACAAAAGCAGAACAAATTGAAAAACAATATGGAGGAGAGGTTTGGCAAGGGAGAGAGGGGAGGAGAGAAAGACAAACAGGTACACACATTTTAATGAGCTCCGCTCTTGCCAGCAGTAAAATAGAGATTAGCTGTTTGATCGCCCCAAAGCTTTGCTTTTCTTCTTCTTCTTTTTATTTTTTTGTGGTTAATGTCAGCATCTGACACACTAAGCAAAGCCAGTCACTAATCCTGCCTCAATACCAAAACCTTTTCATACTTTATACCAGACCAGAAGATGAATTCTTCCTGGATTTTATTTTTTTTCTTTTAAGTTTTTTAGATGCAATAGGCCAGTGTTTGTTGTACAAAAAGAAGTCCTGGCAGTGAATATATTATCATCATCTGGCAGGATTTAAAAGTTGTTGGTTGTTGTTAATCAAAAGTTTCAAGCTGCTAAAAATCCCTTTCATTTTTCCATTTTCCTTGTAAAGTGTTTGCTCTGTCACTTATTTCCGAGTTAGGAAAATAAGAGGTCTCACTAACTTGCACTCTCCTGGACAACTTTGGCACTCTGCTGTGGCAGTGGCTAGAGTTAAAAGGAAGAATGCACTTCCAAAAGCCGATGGATACTCTAAAGGTTTTTAGTTTGTCAAGAAACAGAACCACTTCAGCTGAAATAACCCCAGGAAATGTTGGAAATGCCACAACTGTTGATCCTCATTGAAATGCAAAACAATGATGTGGTGCACACTTTGCAGAATAAGTACTAGCAAGTGTTTGTGCTTTTGCAATTACCGTACTTGTACTTGGTATATCTTCTCTCTGTGTGCAAGATAAGTAAAAACATGAAATAAATCACTAAATCAAAAAAAAAAAAAAATGTAATTTTAATCAATGGTTCAATCTTTCTTAAGTCATGCATTTAAGGAATAATATCACACTTCATAGCAGATTTTCGCTTGCTGTCCCTCCCTACAGGCAAGATTTTTCTTGTGCCACCCTTCTCTGTAAGAGGATCACGATGAGCAGCAGTACAGCAGCCCTGGAGCTGCTAAGAATTCATTGTTTCACTCAAGGACACAGCAGCCTGGGGTGTATTTGGTAAACAGTGTGATTGTCCCCACATTCACAGATAAAATGAACAAATGAAAATGAACAAACTAGCATAACTCGCCTTGACACAGTTAGGGTATGTGCTGACTGTGTGTATATTTTCCACTGGCCAACATCTGACTTTGAAGGGTATACTGTAAGGGAAACAAAGGCTTGCATCAGGCGCTGGACATGAGCAGCACATCATCAGTACTACCGTGAATGCCCGTCCTCAGTCCTCTTGAGAACACTGTCACCAGTGGATTAGCATTTCCACTTATTCAAAGGAGTCCTTTGTCAGGGTGGACATAAAACATCAAAATCTAGTCATCCTTTGATGATATATATATATACTGTTACATCCTGAGGGTTTTCCTGTCCTCCCATTATATTGTATGTGGATGAAATGTCATTACCATAATGCTAGGGCCTGTTGTATTATGTGAAAGGAATACATTTCTCTTTTTCATCTTTTCCACTTCTTTTTATCACCCTCTTTCAGAGTGTCGTGTCCGTGTGAAAACCCTTTAAAGCCTGCTTCTCTGTGGCAATAGTTACAAAAGAACTGTTAAATAAAGATTTTTCAAATAAAGTTCAATACAAAGGAAAAAAAAGAGATTTCCAGCAGTTAAAATTGAGATCTTAATTGTCTGTATTTCAGACTGAAAATGAAATGTACTTGCACTTACACAGCTTTTCTAGTCTTACTGACCACTCATATATGTTTTAAATGTAAATACTGCACCTCGTGTGCTGCACTGAAGCAATTTCATATTATTCTTGAAAAGTCTTCTTGACCTCTGTACCCAGTGTTAGCTTTAATGACTCCTAATCTAAATGCGCTAAGGACTCAATATGCTGACAGCTAACCAAAGCAATCTGAAATGGCAAGGCTAAACCACCCCGACTGAATGCTCAAACCAGTGTGGAGGTGTCATAAACTACAACTTTCCTAATTGCCACTAGTTGCTGGCTTAATGAAAACTTGGAGATATCCTTCTTTGAATACAAAGAGCACTTTTGAGCACTTTTCACTTTCACTGTGTTAGAAGCCTTTCATGTCAAAGCTATTCTGAGAATTGTTATCTGAGCTAGGAATGGCTAAATACCGCTTGTTTGTGTCCAGTACTGATACCACATGTCTGCAGATACCAATAGCAGTCCAATATTTTTTCTCTTAAACAAGTAAGCTGTTAATAAAACATTGTCAGTTGCAAAATTTACTATGGCAAAGTTTTCCAAACATTGTCTTTGTTACTCATTGTGCATCTCTCTTTAAACTATATTGTTCAAAGTTAGTGAAGCATTTGCACAATAGTTTATTGGATAATTTGTTTGACGACAAATTCTCATCCAGTGATTGTGGGCGGTATGAGGCTGATTACAGCTGTGATTGTCATCATCAAAAATCAGCACTCTGATTCCTGGTGGAGTTGTATACAAGTCTGTTTCTTGAGACTAGCCAGCCAGATCTGTTGCATCAAGAAAAGGACGCCAACTTTTTCATTTGTTTCCAGTGTTCCACTGGGACTTATTACCTCAAACTGTTCTGAGCACAAACAGTGAACCAGGTGTGGAGGTTGATTTTCTTTGGAATTTGATTTCATTTGGAAGAGAAAAATGAGAAATACCTGTGTACCAGATGTATTACAAAATGTGCACTGTATTCAATTTCCTCTTTAACACTGCTTCACTTTGCACCTGGTGTAGGATCATAAATGACAGAGAGGGAGGAGGCAGTGTAATGAAGATCTGCCAAAAGCAGCTCCTGAAAGCATTTGCATAATAATAACTAACAAATCACATGCTACAAAACTGGATTAGCACCTCACATCAGACAGTATAACTGTCTCAAACTGCTTCTTCACCCCTTTGAATGGCACATATGCCTGCAAAGCTTTAGGAAGGTGAGAGCAATGTTGGCAGTCTGGGAGGCATGATTTCAAGTGCACTGTGCTGATTATTTGTCATAATCTACACAATTCTGCACAATTAAAGTTAGTGTGGTCACTGTTCTTATCTTCCTCATTAACATTTCCAATCAACAACACCTTCTTAACTACTGTTTAATCAGTGAATAATGAATCACCATGATCTCAGACATAGTTCCAAAACAGATATAAGCATTTATGGTAATTATTTAGCCTACACCACCATCCAGTAAAGAAGTTATTTTTCTTATAATGCACTAAAACAGTGTGGCAACATCAAATGTCGTGTGAACTCAGCATCCTCTACATAGGTTCTTCACATACTCCTGTAAAGCCTCGCTTCCCTTCCAGAGTCTTTCTGTTTTCTTTTGATTCATTTCTCTCTCATGGCCTTCCCTACCCCCTCTATTTTCTGCTCAGTGTCAGGGCTCTCTCAATAAATGACAGCCTAGGTAGCATGAGTGCTGCAATAGAGCCGTGTGTTTTAACGTTTTTTTCTCGCACTGGCCTGTTTTACAATACAATTTACTGTGGCATTACTCTGAGCTTTGGCCGTTTTTCCCACCCCACCTTCTTCTTTCTCCCTTTCATCAAAAGCCGGCTTCCTCACCAGAGGTGGAGCTGAGATAAAGACAGCACTTCTTCTGAGTGTGTGTCTGTTTCTGCACCTTAATGCAGGTGTTTACATTTTATATTCTGTGCTCTGTGTTACAGCCTCTCTGCAGACTCAATATGACAAATAACTCATATGAATGACAACGAATGGTTCACATCATTATAAGTTGTCAATGCGTTAATCAGTATGGAACGGCACGCTATACTTGAGCTCACACACACAAATCCTTGAATTCTCATCCATTCAAGAAGAAGGCCAGAAAAAGAGGTACTCTGCTTTTCCAGTAATGTGTTTATAACATCTCTCCTGGCAGATGAGCCAGTGAAAAGAAATCTTTCTTCCATAACTCCCTGGTGAAATGTTGAAGGACTGAGGTTCTGATGGGAGAATAGACACAGTAAAGAGGGCCATTTCTAAAAGTAAGTAAGCAATTAGTGCAGACAGCAAAAATTTCTGTTAATGTAGAAAAGATGGGTTGTATGAAAAGGTAATGGGTGATTAAAAAAAAAAAACAGTTATGTAAGAATTGTAGCAAAATAACTTGGATTACCTAACACCAGAAAGACTATAAGTGGCCTCGATCCCCTGCTGTTTCAGTTAGAACCTTTCAAATTGTCCTTCCTCTTATAATTTTGGGATTTTCAATTTAGACCAACAAATAACAGCTATAAATCAACCACATTCAGTGGTAGCATTAGTTAGCAGAGAGTGGAACTGCTTTTGTCCCCTGTTGTCATAACTCCCTGGAGCCTCACTGGCTGGGTGGTACTCACCTGGCAGGCATCCGACTAGTAATAATGCCCCTGATGAATGCAATATTGTCATGGGTGCATTTGTTTTTTCCACACTCACAGGTCCCCTTCTCCAACACGTTTGAAAGACTGACAAAGAGAGGCTGAAAGATAACAGACTGTGTATCTCTGTTGCACCATGTTCGAAATTATTATTCAGATGCTTTTTGTTTTGTGTTTTTCCAAACAGTAAGGATGATTACGAATATTTGTATTTCTTTATTTATTTTTTATTTCTTTATTTACGATTATTTTGCAATGTGGATATTAATATTAATAAAAAACTGTATAATTTTTTTTAAGGAACATGAAATTGTTTAAATTATTTTGCAGGGTGCTGTTGTATTTGTCAAATCAACACATTATTGCTGAAAAAAGAAAACACAATAGCAACAAATTAACAAATCACGATAAATATTATTTGAGCACTGTCTTATTTTTTCAGCATGAAAATCAATGTGTTGTTGTTGTATAGAGCTCCCAGAGCTAATATTTTGAAGTTTACTGCCACCCACCCTCATAGATCTTTGTTCCATAGGTTCTCAGTAGGGTTGCGGTCAGGAGGTGATTGTGGCAACACCATGATTTTTTCTTATTACATTAGCAACCAAGAAGTCAGTAATGTCTTGTACAGCTTGACATGGTGCATCAATCTGCATGATAATAATTTACTCAGGTCATGATTTGGCTTTGTTATTAATGGAAGGAAATGGCTAGTTAGGAACTCTACACTTCCCAGTACTCCAGCCAGATCGTCACACTCACCTTGACCTCACATTTATGGCTCAGTCACACTTAAGTAAAAATAGGACAGAAATCTCCTTGCGACTAGGAAAAAGCGGTGGTTGCATTGAATTTGTTTTGCTGTCAGAGACCGATTGCAAGTAGTTGCGGTGACTAGCTGGTAACCCAGAGGTTGAGTGTGCAACATCCTCAACCTCTGGGTTACCACTTTCAATCACAAGGCGATTGTACAGATAGGAGGCAACAAGTCTCCAAACAATCATGGTCCGACTCTGACTGACCACAATCACACTCAGACAGATTGGCGAAGGTTTGCAAATAATTGCCGTCCAATTTATAAATGAAGGCAGATTGCCAACATGTTGCAATCAGTCTTAGTCAGTCTGTGCTGATGAATGCAATTCCACGACATGTCTTTGCAATATGGGATTTGTCTCAACTGATTGCCAGCTGGTTGTAATCTGATTGTATTCCTATATAACAACAAGGTTGCCAAGCGCCTATGTCTTTTTGCTGTTAAATCATCGTCTTGCAGCAACTACGTCACTATTGTTGGAGGAATTTCTGTTTCAGATCTGTGAGATTCTGGCTGGAACCTGAATGTAAGTGGGTAATGTGAATTTCTGTGTATGCAGGCAGCAACAGATTTGCAAAGTTTGCCAATTTAACAGTTAATTGCTGTATTATCACAAGCAGATAGTTGCCATCTTGATCCCATTCAATCACAAACTGATAGCAGTCTGTCTTATTGCTGTCGCTTTGAAAACAGCAACTGGCTGTGAGCGGTCGCAAACCTGGTCCCCATCTTCAAAGCAACCATCTACCATTTCAAAGGCAACAAGATCGCAAGTTCATTGCACATGGTTGCAATAATTTTGGTCATGCCACGGCCTCCAACCACTGTTTTCCCTAGTGTGACTATAGAATTACCAACCAACCACAGCTCCATCCTTTTGGAGTGTAATATGTCATTTATCAGCAATTGAAACTGAAATGTTATGTGTATCAATTTTCAAGGTAACTATTTCTCTCTTTTCTTAACAAGCCTTTGTGAAATCAAATTAATGTGTGCACTTAGTCTCTCTCAGACCTTTTAAGAGTTCAATGACTTCTCACGGAAACTTTGACTGAGAAATGACTTTCTCAGGAAATATCAGTGTTTTTCTTGGATCTTGCAAACCATTGCACCGTTCCATGTTTTATTTAATTCCTCTTCATCCACATATTGCATGACAACAGTGTCTTGCTTACAGAAAAAAAACAACCTCATCTATGATTGATATTTTTTAAATTTTCTTCTTTTTTTTAAATGGGAGAAAATAAACCAAGCAAAAATCCTGAATAAAAGTCTAAACACTCAGTGTTCATTTTACAGAAGTTGCATAATTTTGTGTGACACAGTGTATATTAATTCCCACAGTATCAATGGCAAAGTCTAATCTAAAGATTCATTTGAATAATTGAAAATAACAGAACAAAAGGAATCTTTCTTGTTTCTTTAAAGAGCCGTGCCAGAAAATGCACCCTAGATATTATTGAACTTGTTTACACATAATTATGCTTGTTTAATATGTCTGAACTATGATCAGCGGAGAAAGGTTGAAGTGATATTGCAGACTTGTTCCATTGGCAGTAAGCTGCTCAGACATTGTGGCGGCAGCCACTGGGAAGGATATGACTACACTGGTTGATTCACATGTACAATCTCAAACCATTATGTGTTTGTAACATCTATGCTATTGAAACTGAAATTGTTTGAGTCTACGGTCAGTAACTGATTGATGAGACCAACACCAAAAAGTCCTAAAAAAAGTCAGTTCAAAAGTGCATGCTGTCCACATTCAGCTTCTGCTAGTTTTGACAAGTGCGATGAAAACTACAAAAGTAAGTAAAACACTCACGTAACCAGTCAGAACAACTGACCTGTACTGGCATTTGCACCACATATCAGGTAGAACTGAGTAAAGCAAAGTGACACGGATTGGAAAAGGAGATAAAGACAGACAAGGCAGGAATATTGTGAGCATAAAAAGTGAGGATGGGAAGTAAGAGGGCAGAGAGATGAAGACAAATATGGGCAAAATGGAGAGCAAAAAAAGGGTGACCGAACAAAGTTGGAAAAACTGAAGTGCAATAGACGAACCCAGCCAAGGCAAAGTGAAAGGACATTGAATATGGAGTGACATTTCATAGAAGGAGAATGGAAGCATGAAAGTGTGTAATAATGCCTGTCTGTGTCGCTATACAATCTTTCAGAAAGTGTCACCAACAAGCATGGGCACAAATTCTGCTGAAGCCCTCTCGAGGACTCACATAACAACTGACTGAGTTTGAGTCAATGAAACATTGTCGTGGTTACATGTTTTATTTCCCTTTTTGTTGCAGACATAATGAGTTCAGTATTTTTTCTCTCTCTCTCTCTCTCTAATGTAGATCTATACCCAGTAGAGAAATTATGGGTTGGTTATAGCTTGTATAATTTTAATACCACAGGCTATGCCATAAATGATTATAGTGCATCAAGGGCTTTATTAACTGAGTGTGCACTAGTTCCAACAAAGCATAGACCTTATGGATATTAACACCACAATAATGCTGTTCTTGATGGGTAGATGGGTAAACTCTATACATTACATACTGTAATACCAAGCAGTACAGTGCTAATGTGTACATACCAGTCACTATGATAATGTCAACTGAAAGATTATTTGGTCATTGGACACATAACTGCTCTTGGCACCTACAAAAGAAAATTTTGACTTTTTCTCCAGTTTATTGGTAAGGTTCTGATTGTGTGCTTTCTTGTTGTTTTGATAAAGCCACAGCTAATCTATTGTGAATGAAACATGAAATGTTTAACACATGCATAAGACACAATTACTGCTTATGAGCAGTTCATTGGCAGCTGCAGAGGCCCCACTTTTCCTATTATATTATTTAATTCTGGTCAAAGTAAATTTTTATTTTTTTTGCTCAACAAACAATAATGAGCAAATTGCTAATCAAAAGCATTTCTTCCCCTCCATCTTGATCTCTGTTGCTCACATTACCTGTGATCCAAGAATTGTAATGACTCATTTAATTAGTGTCACATTATGCAGCAATGCAAAAATTGTAACTGACAAACACATCGGATGTCACTAACCTGGTTTTTATTTGGGTGGTCGTTTTGAACCAAACGTTTACTTATCAAAACATTCAACATGAATATTCATGATTGTTTTGCTGGCGACTATACAAAATATATTTAGACACATTACATTTTACCTCACTGTAATGTAACATGCCTCTTTCAATCAATATTTTCATTTAACTTTGTCTACGGTCTGTTTACAGACAGGGAGAGGTTTTAACAATGAATTTCACCACCTGTTGCTTCAGTAAAATTTAGCGAGAGCAAGTACAAGAGCATGAATGCACCTGCTGTCACAATTGTATCATATAATTACAGCTTGAGTTGCCTTGAGTCTTTTTTCTTTTCCCTTAGGCAGTATTCAAAACATCTCAAAAGCACACATCCAAAACAGAGACATAACATACTACATAATTATACATCTTATAATTTAGCATCAGCAATTAACACACAAGCTGCATCAACATTTATTCTCTACACCAGTCATCTTGTTGTGCCGTCTTTACAGATTGGTGCGTGTCTGTAATTAGCAATCACAGATTCCCTGCATCTTCCTGCTGGCTGTCATTGTCCAAGCCATGCCTGTAGCACAAACCACCCTCCCCTGTTCCCCCTCCTATCTAACGATCATTCACTGGCACGGCAAACGCCCTATATAAATGTGTGTGTTTGCATGTGTTTCTCATCAGTAATCATTCAGTCTTTGCCAATTACAGCCAGCATGATATTGAAGCAAAATAAGCTATGGAGAGAGTGACGACTCGAGAAGGAGGTAGAACTTCTTGATAGAGCGTTTAATGAAAGTTAATGGTCAGCTTTGTGTTCACCAGGGAATCGACATGAGGGAGTCTAAGTATTGTTTAAAGATCAGAGCAGGCATTGTGCACTCATGGCCTCTTGTCATTATCAGAATTATCTTAATATTGAAAAAAAAAAAAGTTTTGCAAGATATGAGCAAAGACTGCAATACCATCACTTCACTTGGGAGCCAATTATAAGCAGGGATGAAATACAGGTCTTGTCTTGAGCTGACAAGTCATACTGACCGTATTAAAGGAACAACTTAACTTTACTGTTGGATTTAAACAACACTTTTTTCATAGAATTACTTAAGATATTAAACACCTTTTGCATATATGTTTGTATAGATTTTGTGGTGTGTTAACATCCATGAAATTAATTCCTCTTGCAGATAAATCAAAGATAATGAAAACAATGAAAGTGGAGCTATGGGGCTTATGCACACAGACGGTGGCTATTTTTCAGACCAAATTACATATACACACAGACATGGCCAGAATTGTTGGTACCCATACACCTCACTGAAACAAAGTTCTTTCTTCCAAAATGGTTTGAAATGAAAAGCTCCTCTATCTTGCATGCCTGCGTGCCTTTAGCTTGTCATAGAATGAAACAAGCTGTGAAAAGAGTTGAATTCTTTCTTATTCGAGAGAGATCGAAAATTGCCTGGATAAAATTATTGCTACCCCAGCGATAAGTGGATTGTTGTGATATTTAAAGCAGTCTCTTGCCTTCAATTAGAATCACTGGTGACTTTGAGCTTATCGTCAGTCATTCAGCGTATTTAAATGAAAAGGGTAACTGTTGTGTTGTTTAGTGTTGTTTTGTACACCACCCTGAGCATGGACAAGAGAAAGAAATTTAGCAAATTCTGTGTCCCTGATGAAACTGTTTTCTATTTCTTACTTGCCTCCCTGATATTGCTTTGGCTCCAACTTCTCAATTTATGTAAAGCTTTTTCCAATGTCATGTACTGCCCCCTGTGTCTTGCCTTCTATCTAACCTTCAGATTTGTAGCTTAGAAAGCTCCTTTTTTGCCTAGAAAAACAATTTAACTTCTGACAGTTTCACTTAGATCTGATGCCATGTTTCCTACTGTCACTATGTTATTATGCAATTTTCTGCTGAAAACTTTAGGCGCAGCCATATTTATAACAGCTGAACAATGGCTGCATGTCAGTTTTCTTGAGCAAACTTGCTTTTGCTTTACTGGAAGGGATGAAACTCAAGAAAACCTGACCTTTTGTACAAAGGAGTTACAGTAACATTGTCAGTGGCAGAAATGCTTGCTTAAATTTGATTTGTGCCATGGATACATCGCTGAAGCGTTTCTTCATTTTACACAACTTCTTGGGTTTAAATGTTTCTGAACCTTCAAACCTTCTGCTAGTTCACAAGTTTACATGAGTTTACATAAGTTATCAATGAAACCTTTTTTTCATTCAATGCTCCTGAATGGGGGAAAAAAAAGACATTAAGTGTTGAAGAGCTTCCACCCATCTCTCCAATGAATCACGTTTTTTATATGAATTTTCACCATCATTACAGAGATCTATATTTCACTTTAACGCCCTCTGAAATCCCTGATTGTCCAGTGTAAATGTTAGTCAGCGTGCTCTTCTAGATGGTGCTGTCAGACACTCTCCAGGGCTCCGTATCCAAGCATCCCCAATTCCTCCCATCAGCCCCTGAGAGGTCATTATGGTAACCGTAGAGATGTGGAGGTGGTGTTCTCTGGTGATGTCTGGGAGGCTGTAATTGGTCCCGTCTTGTGGATGTCTTTGAGTTCTTCAGCAGAACAGGCATGCATTACTGCTGGGACAGCAGAGCCCAGACCATGACACAGTCTGTGGCTGGGAGGAAAATGGTTACTCATCTTTCTAAGCTTTTGTTCTAGAACAGTCCTAAAAACCGTGAGCCTTTTGGTTATGAAAGATCAACCTATATAAATAACAACACTGTACTATATGTAGCATATTCAAATATCAGTGTTAGCCATATCACTGGTTACTTTATCACAACATATCAAGCCACAGGGACTAAGTACGATTATCACTTAAGACATGATTTTATTACTAAGCTCTTGACTATCAGCAGCACTGTGTGATAAACCACAGCTCGTAGCACATTATAGATGTGCTGGCACCTTACATCATTTTGTGTTTTAAGGGATATTTTTCAATTAAGTGGGAAAACAAACCAGTTTTAATTAAGAGCATCTGTCAAATAATGTAAAAATGTTCAAGGAGCACTGTGCTCATTATAACTGTGTGGAATTGAAGTGTTCTACTGTACAAACAGAAAATTAATAGGTAAGAAAGTTGTGATGTGTCGGGTCACACAGCTGTGTGAATTTATGAAGTGCCACTTGGATCAGGCCTGGGTGAGACATCTCACATGCTCCTAGCAGTTTTCAGATGTTAGGAGCTGGAACGTTCACAGTAAGAATCCCTAGTGATGCTGAAGCAATGTTCCATTAAAAAAAAAACGAAGGTAGATGAGCTGTAATATATGCCGTGGAACAAAACCTTCATGGCCCAGATGAACAAGGGAGTCAAAACTTTACCCAAAGAAATCTGTAATTCAAATGAAAATATTCAACTCCAAACTGAACACAATGAGAGCCCAGTTCGCTGAGTGGGTGTGTGTGTATGTGTGCTGCATATTTATTCTTCTTCTGTAGTCTTTACTCCACTGAAAGAAAACAAAACTTGCATGACTAATTTTTACAGTACATCTGGCACAGCCCTCCCTCTTCTCTTGTCTACTCTGGTTATGCAGTCGGTTAGTGCAGTCTCAAACATGCTGTTGACTTCTGCGGAAATGCGTTGTTTGCTCTTTTGAGATTAATTCCATACTGATAATTTCATATTTGCTAAATGGTTCTTACAGCCCTGATTTCAGGACATCACTCAGTTGGACAGCTAATGCGTTCCTTGTATTGATTATAATGCCCGGGAGCCCTGGCTGGAAAATATGAAGTGTCAAGCACTCATTAATTCTAGACACGACTTGGCAAACATCATTGACTCATTCCATTACACAAAGTCCACATATAATTGACCTTGTGGCTCATTGCTTCCCAGTTGAAAGTTCTGGTTTTTAGCTGTGAAAAAATAATTATTTTAGTTTGTCTAAGCAGGAAGGTTTTCAGATGGTCTTATCTTTGTAGCAGGATCTCGCCCCTGTGTGAAAGGTTTTGCTGGATGTTCATTTTATGCCTTCTTAAAGATAAAGCGTAAAGTAGGAGTTTTGATGATATGAAAAGCCTGAAGCATTTCAAACCGTGTTTATTCATATGCACTTACATCAAAGGCCTTTTTGTGTTTATCATAATTTCACTTGGCATTTTCTGCAGAACTTTCCAGAACAGAGTGCTGAAATAGAAAAAGAGAGAGGGAAAATAATTGGGTTTAAAAGTGGATGGTTATTTCCTTTTATGTTGTAATATAAAGAGACCTTAATTGTAGTTGAGCACTAAGATTTCCCAAAACTCAGCTTTATCATCTTGCTTAGGATTCTCAAATTCTGCCTCCTTCAGGAGCTGTGTATTTTCTGCTTTTCTTTCACGAGAGTACAGTACATGGACAGGTTCATGGAATAAATCTGTCAGGCTTCATATGTCATCGCCAATACTCCTGGCTTGCTGCTGTACAATCTACACATGTCAACTGTAAGCTGTTTCTTTGAATCGTGTAATCTTCAAACATGTTCTCACCGCCTCAGTGACGAGCATTTTGTCAGGGGTGTCTCTCAGGAGAAAACCTCCCAACATTCACACAGCTTGGCTTTAAAATGTCAGTTCTTTGTCTCGTGGTGTACTGTACTACATGCATATGGTGCTACAAACCTTCACAGTGCGTGAGCACAGCCTGTGATTCACAGGATTCCCATGTACCTACAAATGGCTTAACAATTTGCTCATTTTACCAGCAGTCACTATTGAAACATTTTATGCTGGAAAAACTAAAACCCCACAGATAGCTGTTTGTGTAAATATCTGCCATATTCAGTTGCTAACTTTTCTTTTAGAGTACCCTAAAATAATAACATTTAGATGGTAAGTTCTTGTTCCTAAATGTATCTTTTAATCAAATAACTGATTATAGTATCTCACGGTGTATTTCTGCACATGTAGCAGGGGTTTCGGTTTTCCTGCAATATCCTGTCATCTATTAAGACACTTCACACTTGAGCTTAGATTTGTATTTATATATATTGTGAAATCAATACCAACTGTGGCTGTATTATAGAAAGTACTTATAAGCAGCTCTGTGTTACTCTCTTTCTTTTTTTCCTTTTTCTTTTTCTTTTTTTAAAATGTGCTCATACTCACCATAAGCAGGTATGAGATATCCCAGCTCCATTTGATAAAGAAATATTTCACCCATATCTCATGGAATGCAATGTTGTTTTATAGTTCAGTGTTAGGCTCAGGGTTTGTTAAACCTGCTTGTGTCTGTGATTTCAGTCTCCATCATTAGCTAGTGAATTCATTTTGCCATGTAGGAAACTGAACTGAGTAAATTCTCTGTATTCTTATTTTTATTCCTGATTGTTACAATATCATCCGGAGTTATCAGAAGATACGATCAGGTATAACATTATGACCACCTGCCTAATACTGTGTTGGTCCCCCTTTTGCTGACCATACGCAACAAACTGCGATGCATTTTGCATATTCTGACACCTTTCTATCAGAACCAGCATTAACTTCTTCAGCTATTTGAGCTACAGTAGCTCGTCTGTTAGATTGGACCACACGGGCCAGCCTTCGCTCCCCACATGCATCAGTGAGCCTTGGCCGCCCATGACCCTGTCGCCGGTTCAACACTGTTCCTTCCTTGGACCACTTTTGATAGCTACTGACCACTGCTGACCGGGAACACCCCACAAGAGCTGCAGTTTTGGAGATGCTCTGACCCAGTCGTCTAGCCATCGCAATTTGGCCCTCGTCAAACTCGCTCAAATCCTTACGCTTGCCCATTTTTCCTGCTTCTAACACATCAACTTTGAGGACAAAATGTTCACTTGCTCCCTAATATATCCCACCCACTAACAGGTGCCATGATGAAGAGATAATCAGTGTTATTCACTTGACCTGTCAGTGGTCATAATGCTATGCCTGATCGGTGTATATCCATGCATTCATAATCCATTTCTGAGTTGATTATACTCTCTGAATGATACCGCAAATGCAGGTTCAGTTCTTTTGTACCTGTCTCCAGCAACACTCTAGTTGTAGAGTATTGAAGTATTTGGCAAGCCAATCATGTAGATTAATGGTTGCTGCTGTTTTTATACTGGCACCATTTTGTGGAACAGCCTTCCCTTCCACATGCTCCTGTTAGAAATGAAAGGGACTTGCAGTTTACAGGTTACATTTATTTTTTATTAATATGGGGTAGTAGATTTAAAGTTTTTCAACTGATACTTTTACACTGGCTATTAAACTGTCCATTCTGTGTACATACTAGTAATCAGATAAGAAGATATAACGGCTTATTGTGTGTGTGTTTTGCAGGGGAGCTGTACATCGGTGGCGTGACAAAGAACATGTACAGCAATCTGCCCAAACTGATTGCATCTCGGGACGGGTACCAGGGCTGTCTGGCCTCTGTGGACCTGAATGGGAGACTCCCTGACCTGATCGCAGATGCCCTCCACAGGGTGGGCCAGGTGGAACGAGGCTGCGATGGTAAGTAGAAGAAGCTGCTGCTGTCATATACAGGCGTTAACAGACAAGTGTTAGTTAAGTGTAGCTGTAATGCTCCCTGTTGTTTAATGGCAGTCACCTGTTTAAAGGTAGGGATAAATCACTGTCTTACCTGTTAGTCACCAGGGAAAATCAAGTGGCACTGATTACCGTCTAGTGTATAATAGAGTGATCTTGTTATTAATAGGAACCATTTCTCTCAGAGAATACCAAGTTTTCAACAATTTCTCATCAGGGTTAGAAGATATTACATATTGACTGAAATCATAAGGAAACAGTTGAGGAGTTTCTTGTTTTGAGACAGAAAAAATATCAAGTTTTTAATGGTCACTCTGCTTTCTATAAATACTTCCACCCTTATATTTGAGTGGTTTCTCTGTGACCTGGTTGAACATAAGTCTGCCATTTGAACTAAGCTTCCATTTAACACACACTAGTAAAATAACCTGGGTTTCCATGGGTTTTTATCCCCTAATATGCACCAGTAGCCACACCCAATTCTCTGAGCTCTGGACAGTCTTTATAGTCTGTCCTCTGTATATCCTCTCTATTGCACTATAAAACCTGCATGAGGGAGGCATCTCTCCCCTCTAATGTTATTGTCAGTGTGGCTAATCTCAGCAGTACCCCGCCCTCACTGGCTTCTGCTTCATCAATCTTGCATTTGTCGTGTTTTTACGTCTGCTGCGCAGGGTTGGCCACCATGTCTCAGGCTGCATGGCTCTGGTGTGGGGTAGTTAATCCTGAGTATAACAGTGGATTTTGGCTATAGCATTTCCCCTTCCACACACCCCACCCCACCCTTAACTCCCCTCCACCACGTCTCAATGGCATACAGAGCGTTGGAGAGCACAGACTTGATTTCCCTGAGGGCCGCATTGGCCGACTCGATGCAGCAGTGATCCAACCTTTTTTTTTTTTCCTCTCTCTCTCTTGCTCCTTCTGCCAGCCAGCCTTATTACCTGCCTACAGTTATACACCACAATTACTTTGCTCCAAACAGAGTTTAAAACTGCATTAAGCTATCATATTGACTCCCGCAGGCACCAGAAATGGATGCTAATATTAGTTAATGATTTGATGTGCCAGGGATTTGAGCAGTAGTAATTGACCAGTTTTGGACCCATGGACCTTTTTGACAAATATTAGTATACTTAGTCCTGGGGCTTTCCCTTGTTGATATTACAGGAATACATCAAAAACAATTCTGACTGGTTATCTAATTTTACTATAATCACTTTCAGAATATTTTTCCCTTATCGTCTGCCAGAGAAGCCAAACACTGTTTACATAATTTCAGCAAAATGGAAACTTTTGTATGTTATTTTCTTCTTCTGTTAATTGATCTTTTTGGTGTGTTAGATCTTTAAATTGCTGGATTCCTAGAGAAATAGCACGACCAGTGAAGGTGACTTCCAGATGCATTGTTTTCCTGGATATGGCTCACTGCCAGAGTCCACACCAACCTGGTTCTTCGGTCATTGTTAGCTTGTGGACTGGGGATACAGAGTGGTCAGAGGTGGCTGCTGGTCCAGTCTCTCCAGACGTAAGGCCAGACAAAGGCTAGAACATTGAGCTTGTTCTTGTTACTGCCTACTGACTCAGCTGATCACAATAACAGAGAACAAGATGGGGGGGGGGAGCAAAGGAGACTGAGACCGAGATCGCTGAAGTGAAGGTACAAAAGCACAGTTGCTGAGTCACTGTGGCTCAAGATGGGAAGAAGTAAGAAAACCAGAACAAAAATAAAAACAGAACAAAAAGGAGGAGAGTCTACCTCCACGATTAATAAAAATGTTTTCAATTAATATTTTGTTGTAATGAAAAAAAAAATTACATAATCATTATAAGTTTTGGTGAACATATTTGTTTTTAAAGCTCAAACCAATCTCCAATTAAGCACACTATTAGCACATAGGCAGATGTTCCAGTTATAACCAAGCTGTTAGTCGAGCACACAATTGACAGCAGCAAGGTAATGGAGATGTGTACTCGGTTGGGTTTCACCATTTTCTTGAGCATTTGGAGCAAACACAACAGATGGAGTTTTACGCTCCAGCAAACCTAAGGCACCTAATAAGTTCTCTAGCAGCCATGCAAACATAACGTCAGGCCAGTCAATAATATAAAGGAAGAATGAACAAGCGATTACATGGCTTGGTTATTAATTAAGACAGTTGGGGCGGCTGTGGCTCAGGAGGTAGAGCAGATTGTCTACTAATTGGAAGGTCAGTGGTTCGATCCCTGGCTCCCTTTTCTGCATGCAGAAGTATCCTTGGGCAAGATGCTGAACCCCGCATTGCCCCCGATGTGTGTGTGTAAATGTTAGCTAAGCGCTTAAGTATAGATAAAAGCGCTGTGTGAATGTGGCATGTACTATAAAGCGCTTTGAGTGCTCAAAACTGAGTAGAAAAGCACTATGTAAGTACCAGTCCATTTACAATATATTCTATTAGCTCCATAAGAGAGCATTTTATTAGTGAGTAAATAATGTGGCAATTAGCATGGTTAAGATAGGAAGCAGACATTTTGAAACACAAAGAAAGACACCCCGCCAAACCAAGGTTTGGGGAGGTGTCTTTCTTAATTGGACCATTTGTAAATGGCACACTGAGATGTCTGTTTATCTATGCGGAAACAAATTAGTCTGGCACTGAACCATGGTTCTTTGAAAATGTCTGTGTTTAATTGAGATTTTAATGAGAAACCCCACCAACACAACAGCCACCACACACATTTATTTTTAGAACCATTGTTTTGCCTCAGACTTGATCTCTATCCTAATCTTATCACTATCATTCATTATTTATTTATTTATTTATTTACCATTATTGTTTTACCATTATTTATTTATTTTGAGCACAATTCTTCAAAATCAGGTCTTCTTGGAAAGGCTTGTCTTCTTCCACTTCAATCAGTTTTGTCAGCTTCTAATAATACAGAGTCAACAAATGCAAAACACTTGTCAGTTCACGTGACAGTGCCTGTTGGGTCAATAGTGAGTATAATACACAGTGGGAAACTCGTGTATTGCTAAATGGAGTTTTAAAAATGTGTCGTTTCCTGTCATTCAGTTCAATTCAATTCAGTTCAGTTTTATTTATATAGCGCCAAATCACAACAACAGTTACCTCAAGGCGCTTTATATTTTAGGGTAAAGACCCTACAACTTAGACAGAAAACCCCAACAATCAGACGACCCCCTATGAGCAAGCACTTGGCAACAGTGGGAAGGAAAAACTGCCTTTTAACAGGAAGAAACCTCTGGCAGAACCAGGCTGAGGGAGGGGCACCCATCTGCTGCAACCGGTTGGGGGTGAGGGGAAACAGAAGAGAGCAGAGGGAGACAGGACAAAAAGGCACACCTATGGAAGAGAGCCAGAGTTTAATAATAACTAATGATTAAATGCAATAGTGGTGTATAAACACATGGAGAGTGAAGAAAGCT
>VUQI01000726.1:0-14848 GCA_015106735.1 Paratilapia polleni | reverse complement strand
TCCATTTTCAGATGATGGATTGAACAGTGCTCCGTGGGATGTTCAAAGCTTGGGATATGTTTTTATAACCTAACCCTGCTTTAAACTTCTCCACAACTTCATCCCTGACCTGTTTGGTGTGTTCCTTGGTCTTCATGATGCTGTTTGTTCACTAATGTTCTCTAACAAACCTCAGAGGCCTTCACAGAACAGCTGTATTTATACTGATATTTAATACTAATTTACTAATATTTATACTATTTATACTTAAAGTACACACAGGTGGACTCTATTTACTAATTCAGTGACTTCTGAGGGCAGTTGGTTGCACTGGATTTTATTTAGGGGTATCAGAATAAAGGGGGGCTGAATACTAATGCACGCCACACTTTTCAGATTTTTATGTGTAAAAACTTTGAACACTGTGTATCATTTTCCTTCTACTTCACAATTATGCGCTACTTTGTGTTGGTCTGTCACATAAAATCCCAATAAAATACATTTAAGTTTGTGGTTGTAACATGAAAAAATGTGGAAAAGTTCAGTAGGTATGAATACTTTTTCAAGGCAGTGTAAGTGGATTAAATCTTGTATGGACAAAACACTTCAGCAGTTGTGCTCATGAACAATTAAACCAGGGTGGCCCCAGATGCCTTTTATAGTTCCAAATCAGTCACTGATGTAATTAATGGCTGCAGTAACATCGCAGTTAATGTCCTATTCTTTTACAGCACTTCCAAACAACTTTGGCCCACTGCAGTCAACAAATCACCATTTTGAAATACAGCAGTCACACCTGCCATCTTTGAGTGAGTACAGGTCAACATACCAGAGACACCCACTTAGTGCCTTCTGCCAGAGCCGCTTTGCCAAGGCCTCACACATGCTCACAAGGACCTGGATCTGAGACAGCGCTTGATCCTACAAGTCCCAGATCATTGTTTCAGTCTATGTCCACCATCACAACGGGCTTAGTTTCAGTATTGTAGCTCTGAAATTGCCTCAGATGCTGCTTGTTAATTATGAAGTTATGCTCAGTATGGCCCTGCTTTGTGGTTTCTTTTTTCTGTAGTTGGCAACAAGAAAAAAACCCTAACTCAACAGACCATTTGGGAAATCAAACAGATTTTCAAAAATTAAAGATGATTCTCATTATCTTGTGAGGTCTACTGTAGATTTACATTGGTGAGTTGTTTTAGCATTTATATGTGTGGGAGGGAGGAAAGGAGGGGGCTATAAATTATCTCCACCCTTTCAGAGTATAATTACATGCAAATTCTTTCACTGCAGAGTGTGTATCTGAAACTGGGAATGGGCTATTAGTATTACTCTAGATACTCTGTGGAAAAAATAAAATAAAAAATACTGTTGATGCCAGAACTGACCTGGGTATTTAGGTAAAACAGAAGCAATGAGTCATCCAAGGCAATGTCTGAAGGGATGTGTCTAACTCCCATTCCATTAGGTGTTTAATTACAGGGAATCAAAGTGTTTAATTAGGAAGAATCAAAGATGCTTATGTTTGATGGTCAACCATCTGCGTCTGCCTCCCTTTTTTCCCACTTGCCTGCTGCCTTCCAGTGTAGCTCTGTTTAACCCACTGTTAGCTAGTTAGTCTCTCTACTGTGCTGCTGATGCCTGAGTGTCACATGACACCCTTGGGTTATGGGAAATCTTCAACACAACATGTCTTACCAAAGAACTGCTGTATTTGCCTCTGAGCCACATGATGGTGCTATAGCAGCATGTCACTCTCAGTGTCTTTTAAGCGCTCGCCTTTACAGTCTGTACAGTGAGAGACTAAATTGTAAATGAGGAAACAATGAGGGATTTAATATTTGCATCATTCTTATGCATAGTCAGTTGTTAATGTAATCAACACAGTAAAATAAACCACACATGTTTAGATTGTCCTTGTATTATTCTATTACTGGTTATAAGTCACACAAATACTGGAACAGACAGCTGACTTAATAGAATTAGTCACTAAGTGTGGATTAATATTCATTGAATTACAAATTTATATATTTCTCTGATGTTTATAAAACAATAGATAACAAAGTGAAGATATTATTTGGTACAATGAACAAAGAATTTCCTTATTCAAGATGAAAACAAATACACTTCTTTCTGGCCACCACAGAAGGTGACTGAAATGATAAAAATAACTACAAGTCTGAGTGTTTCAATGCAGTGACAAATGCTTTAGAAGCTTACCTATTCATATTGTATGACATACCCATTTACATCATGTCATATCTAAAGAGCAACTGTAAGTAATGACATTGTATTCAGGCCACTGTGTAAATTATATTTGTGCCCTACACAAGGGGACACAGCAATAGATTAAAACTATATTGTTACATTCTCTTTCAGTTAGTGTTGAATGATCTTATTTACTCTGAGACTGTTTTATGAATTATCTTTGCATTAAAGAGGTTAAGCATCTGGAATGATATAAAACTAACATAATAGCAGGAAGGAGTGGCAAATCAAAGTAGCAAACAGTTTAAATGGCAGCACACCCTGTGTAAATCTAGGTAAACAGTAGTCTGACTACCATTAAGAGTCCTATAATTTACATCTATTGCCAAGGACGAGACATGAGAAAAACACAATTCTTTGTGTAATATGCAGTCCATTGAAAATAAAGTTCTTTGAGAAACAGAAGCTTTGTGGCTGCGTGGAAAGGAGCTCTTAACAACATCTCAAAAGATGACAGAAAAGTGGTTACGATTTTGCAATGACGTTTGGGGCTGGGCTGAGTTGAACATAAACCTGACCAAAGCAAAACTCACCCAGTCAACAATAAACTTGATGTAAAGCATGCTCTTGTAAGGATACTCAATCACAATCTAATCTTACCATCAATGGAAAATTGAATCCTCATTACACACTAGTCTGCTGAGGTTTCTTATCAGGCAGTGAAAGGATAAAGGGGAAAAGTATGCCCTTGGCTGCAGAGAGGATGCTCAAATCTTCATCTGTGAAAGCAGGAGAGATCTCATCAGCCTCGAACCTCATGGTGAACTGGCGGCTGACACAATATACTGTGTCATCCATCGTAACACACTGAAAGGCAGGGCAGTGCAGAAGCCGTTTGGAGCTGCACTCATACCACAGTCGGGCTACTGCATGGTAGCGGTACACACTGACACCCAGTATTGGGTTAACATCAAACCGATACAGAAATCTCCCCACAGCTACCATATCTACAGTTCTGTCTTTGCTGCCTACTATGAGACTTGGCCTCCAGGTGTCAGTTTTGGGGTTGTAGCGCAGTAGCATATATCTAAGAGTACCCCCAGAAACAAAAAGCTCTCCATTGCACACTGTGACATGATGTGCCACAGCGAATGTATCATTAGGCAGAGGAGCCACAAATGTCCATCTGTCCAATCGTGGGTCGTAACGCTCCACTGTGGAGAGGCACTCTCCTCCAATTGCGTAGATGTAGCCCTCCAGTGCTGCCAGTTTGCAGCGGGGCCTGGCTTCATTCATAGGACTGATCTCTTTCCAAATGGATGTCAAAGGATTGTAGCAGAACACTCGCTTTGAGGGTGTCATTTCTCTGTCTGTGCCTTGGCAGCCTACTGCCACAAATAAGTAGTTATCCATTGTGCACATGGCACAGGCTTTAGAGATGACCTCCTGTGGGATTAGGCAGAGTGTATGCCAGGTGTCTTTGTAGTCATCATAATAGTACACTGCACTTGATGTCCTCCTCTGCTCTGATGTTGCTCTGTGCCCTTCTATGTTGCTGACCCAATCTTGAGGATCTATATCTGCAACCATGACAAACCTTTTCCCCCTCATTCTCTGCTTCCGGATTTTTTCCCGCTCACCAGCCATTAGCCGCCCATAAAGGTTGGGATCCCTGAGCACATGGAGGTAGTTGTCTGACATGACCCCCAGGGCTGCTTGCTGCAAAGATGTCTGGCCATGTTTCTTAGCATGGCACAGTGTCTCCAAACAATTACCCAGATCAAGCTTACTCTTCAAGATTCCTAAATCTCTGTCATTGAGAATTTTTGCTCGAGGGTCTAAAAGTGGAACCCCTGCTAGAGTCTCTAGATCTACCCCCTCCTTCACATTAAGGATTTTGTTGCCTGTAGTAGGACTGATAATTGAGTGAACAGAGACAGACTCATCGCCAGTTGTGGCCAGAGAGTGAGTCACTGGAACTGAGGCTCTTGATGTTAACTCTGACTCCTGTGCTGCAGACAGATAGCTCTCCTTGCGTAGGAGTACAGGCCTTGGGGGGAGTCTCAGCTTGAGGCATCCTGGCGAAGAGGCATCTTTAACAGTGCTTTGTGGTGAAACCAGATCACGGATAGTGATGGGGCTTAAAGATGGAGACTCTGTGAAACTGCTGCCATGGCTTCCAAAATCCACTGGCTTTGATTCAAAGTCCCTCTCATGCTGACTAAGCACAGCATTCACATCTATAATGGAGTGAGAAGACGACTCAACGTAGTAATCATATATTTTTCCACGCACAATCTGGTCTCCTGTTCCTTCCAGCACTATGTTTGCATCTTCCACTTTGATCTCTGCCTTGGAGAGGAAGCTGGAGTAGGACCCTTGACTCTCTAGGTCCTGCCTTAACTCCCTGCCCACGCCCACACTGCCCTCTAGCTTCTGCAAAAAGCAAGGGGAGCGCCGCCCTGCTGTACTGACCATCCCACTCTCTGTTGGATCAGAAAGTTTCAAAGCAGATCCAAACGAAATATTACGGCTGGCAACCTGTGCCTGCTTCTCATAAGTGATTATCTCTTCTTTCATGCTGATATCTTGATCACTGTTTGATATAAATGCATCCTCAGTTGTTTTAACTTGATCTGGAAGAGTCCCTGCTGGTATTTCCTTGGTGCTGTCAGATGTCAGGTCATCAGTGCCCGAGTCTGCCTGCAAGGGTCTGGATTGATGGCGCCCATCATCTGTCTCATGTTTTGGTGAGCTTTGATGTCGTAGTGTTGTCTTGCAGTTTTGGCAGGTTGCATTTTCTGACTCTTTGTCTTTGACACAGAGCTGACTTCTTCTTACGTGCCTGGAGCTGTAGAACCTGTAGGCCCAAGAAACCAGTAGCACTGCAGCCACAGAGACACTAAGTTTCCACAGCAGCTGCATATCGAACTGGACTCCCAAAAGCTCTGCAATGGGCATAGCTGTAGCGATGATGGTGGCAATAGTTGGTTGACTGATCCTGTTCAATGTTACTGTCAGTGCACCTCAGCTGATAGGAGTTGTCTGGTTTTCATTGTAAAAGAGCTGCTGTGATCTGATGACTGTACCTCTGTGCTCAAAGGATCAAGTGTAAAATGATAGCTCTTGAGGTGCAATTTGCATCACTGGCTCTGCAGAGGCGGGGCCCTTTCATGCACCACCTGTGGTAAGTCAGATGCAGTTTCAGTAACCATACACGGAATATGTAAATACTCCATAGATCAATATTTGGTTATGCAATTTGTTGACTCAACCAAGCTTTTTCCCACAACTATCTAAATATTAACTAAAAACTAAAGTTACCTCAATACTAATCTTTACTTTGTAGGGTTATGTTTCTGTTGCTGCATCTTTTCTTACTGTTTACCCGAACAGGAGTGGTTCAAGACATAATTTGTTATGTAAATGTATCAAAATATTCCCAAAAATATTACGATAGATAACTCTTCTTCACTTGCTCAAAGATACTTCTAGAGCTGCACGAGGAAAGCATGGTTTGAATAAAGGGTGGGGAGTAATGATAGGTGACATTTATCAAATACTTATTAACCAGGATACATCTGTTTGCACAGCCATGCCCCGTATTAAAGGTCCTTTTCTGTGCCAACACAGATGCTTAAATTATTCTCTGTTAAGATGAGCTGAAGATTAGTATCAGACACTTAAATGACAGTCACATGGTATTATAAAAACAATGAACTGTACAGAGCACCATCTGAATAATGGAAGCACATGTAATGTAAACAAAGAGTGTGTAAAGGTAAACCTGACAGTGTCATTCATACACTATACGAGATTCAAACATGCATTTATGTCTCATGGGAGGCTTGTCACTCAGTTGCTGCTGTCAGGCTGCCATTTGTGTTGTTGATAACACAGTAGCAAGAGTGTGGTCAACAACAAAATAGTATTCATCTTAACAAGACTTTTTGAAGCATTGTAAAGATGCATCACGTGGAGACTCGTACAGAGGGTGTGTCAGATTTCTTAGCTCACATTGGCAATGTTTGGTCATCTGATAGGCAAGCCTGCAGACAACAAAAAGGAAACTGGATTCTGCAAGCATGGTTGCATACTGAATAATTCACAAATGGACTATAGAGGCAGCTTCTTATCCCCACCACTGCTCCCAGCTCAGGGGAGCATTCAGAAGATGACTGTCATGCCCATTGTTGTTTGGAGGCACTTTCACTTCTTCTTGCTTATACCACAACCACATGTGACTGAACGTAAACAAAACAAAACATACTGACTTAACATAAAAAACAAACAAAAAAACAAACAAACAAAATCAAAAAACAAAATGTTTTTAATAGATTCTTCCTCATGAGTAAATTTTTCTTTTTGTGTAACAGAAAATGTAACAAGCAACATATTTAAAGGCTCTTATTTATTGTCTGTGGGATATTTTCAGTCCATGATAGCTGTCTTATGAATTTAGTATTAATACTTTCTATTAACTTGTGGACAGCAGTAACACACCCTTATCCATAAACTAGTTATGATGCACTTCTTCTAGCATGATGATTAAATCATATTAAGCCAATTGGCACATTGTATTGCACCCAGAAATGGACCCATTTTTCTCACTTGAATGTGGAATGAGTGATAAAAGCAAAAAGCACAGAAGTGCCTCTTGAATAAAAATTACAATGCTAGCTGAGTTAGAATGCTATACAGTGGGTGGACAAGGATTTTTGCCCTTTGCTTCCCTTACCAGATAAAAATTCATTCAAAGCACATATGACTGTTTGTTAGTAATGTTTGTGCTTTTGCAGCTCTCATCACCCAAATGCAGTATGCAATATGGATAGTACTTTGGCAAGATGAGCTGATATCCCAAACAGATAGGTCTATCCTTTCTATTCAACTAAGCTTTAAAATCTCTCCTCTTGCCTCCTACCTGGTTTAAACCTTAATCCCTTAATACACGTTGGGTCCTTAGAATAGCTTAAATTGCAATTCTTCTGAAGTCCAAAAAATGCAGGATTACGCTGCATTAAGCTATCCTTCACTGAAAGACCACAAACTGCAAAGAGTTAATGGCAATGTCAGATTCTCCTTCAAAAACCTTGTTTAGGTCAATCAGAAATAATAAAAAGAAGCCTTTTTCTCTTGGTACAGAGTCGATCAGCACACTTCCTCATGAACTGTCCTGATATGGTGGGGTTTTATTTAAATAATTTTTCTTAACAGTTCTTTCAACCATCTTGATTAACAGGTGTGTTCAGTATGAGTAATAATGCTGTATATTACCTGTACACAGCATTAAAAAAAGTCAGATAAAAGTCTGCTGCTGAACATGTAAAACACTGTTGAACACTGTTTTAAGCAAAGTCAAGGCTTTTGAGTTTTATCATCTCTCCATTTTAATAGAGGTGAAATGAAACAAATGCAACAACCCTGTTTACACAAGCTGCCTCGGGTGAACTCCTCCCTGGGATGGCGGCTACAATGATCCTACTAGTACTGTAAATGTCTGGGTAAGAGTTACGTATTGTACACAATGTAGGTCACTTAAGATCGTATGTCACAAGTAAATAATTGGATTACAGGCCAGTGACAATGAGTTGCAGTGCTGTCATTTGCAACACACCAAAAGGAGAAAGAATCTTCAAACGTCACATGCACCACAACCCCAAAACAGCAGACATATGTTAGATACTTTTTACTCTGTCCTTGGAGACCTGCCATATAGATATAAAAAGCCCAAATGAGAAACAGAAAGGCTGTTAATGTTTCCATCCTTTTCAGCCAAGAATTATCTCTGAAAACAGAGTTGAATGAAGTACAAACAAAGGTGGAGGAGTGTAAACTCCACTTATTTCAGCAACCATCCCTCACCATAACCCATATAACCTCTTTTAATTATTTTTCAGTATTTACACTGATGTACACAAAATACACTCAAAAATGAGATTTTTTTTCTAGTTTCTGCATTTCTGCATTTAAATCCTCTTGTACATTCTGAGCCATCAGAAAAAAAAGAAATCTGTATATTAATAAAAAAGAGGGTTCTCTTAGAGCATCTGTATGTATTCTCCCATGGTTTATCAGCTTGTTCCTAGTCAGGTGCATCCCAGGATATGTAGCCGGTGTGGTTGATAGGGTGGCACAGTCTAAATCAGTTCCATTTTTCACAATTCAGTCAACACCAACAATATTTTGAGTCAACAAAATAAAATCCAAATGCTTTTTTTCTTTTCCATTTCAAATCAACTGATTTTATTGGTCAACAGGCAGACGTGGGACAAGAAACAAAAAAAGGTGTAACTGGGCGGGGCTATATAGGAGGTGGTTACTGTCATGTTCATCATGTTGTTCTTTTGATATCATTATCTTGGTTATTATTTTCTTACAAAAACAGTGTAGAGCCATCATGTGGTGGCACTGTTTCCTGATCGACTGACGTATGCTGGGTCTCTTGATGACTGGAGAAGGCTTGTGGGACCGTGGAAATTGTGTTTTTTTGTGTGTTTCTGTGTGTGTGTGTTGATGTTACATAAGAAGGGCAAGTATGTGTGTATATGAGTGAGTGAGAATGTCTTGGATGAGAGGTTTCACGTCAGTTCCGCTGTCACTGTGAGGACAAGTGCCATCCACGTTAGCCCGAGCACATCCATGCGGGAGGCTTCATCTACAAACACCAAAGAAAAAGTCAATTAGACAGAGTGCCATTCATCATTTCAAGTATTGTAGCAAATTAATTTAAAAACTCCAAACAATTAAACAGCAATTTTTCATTAGTTGTTTTAAAGTAACCACTGTGCATTTGTTCTGAATTGCACTAGTGCTTGAAATGGCTAAATATGTTATGTACAATAAAATAGGACTTTAATTAAAAACGTATTTTAATAGTATTGAACTGTTCTATGCTTTCACTGAATTGAAAACAATTAAATAAACTAGACCATCTGGTGATGGGATCATCAGAATTCATAAGACTATGTGTTATCAGAGCTTAAAGTGGCTCAAGGCCCACTCCAGTTGCCCTTTACCCAATACTCAGGGGTCAGGTGACACCAATGTTCAAAACTGATCCCAGCTACACATCTGTAAAGTTTCATAATTGTATCTTGCATGGTTGTCCACATACACACAAGTAAACATCTGAAAGCACTCTAAACCACTTATGTGAGAGTTGTAGCTATAGTAGGCATCCCCAGGACCACATTTTACCATAATGACACATGGGCATTTAGACAGACTCACAAGGTGAAAACAATGGTAGCCACACTGCTGTGGCTTATAAAGTATTTTATGGCATACAAGTAAGCTATTTGTTCACGATTGTAAACGACTGTTACTTACAGACAGAGACTTTGCTCCATCAAAGAAACATTTCTTCTCTAAATGTCTCAGGTGGTTTGAAATCACTTGAGGTACAGCTGCAGTCAAAAGTATTCTGCCCTGCTGAGCTGATAAGGGTTTACATATTAAACCTTCCAAAGATTTTTGAATTTGTATAAATTACACTTGAGTTGAGAGACATAATCAAATTAACAGTTAAAATGCTTAACATAATCTTTTGAAGTTGGATGGCATTTTTGAAATACACAAATCCATCCCTCCATCCACCCATTCATTTTCCTAACTATCCAATTCAGAGTGACATACAGAAATGTATATCATAATTATTAAACCCCTTTATAACACTGCTATTTTTAAATTACTTACTATTAAAGCTACCACATTATTTCAGGATATAATTAAGCTACTGGGAGGTCTATCACTCTATAAGAGCACCTGAATTTGCTTTAGCTGTGATAAAGATATAGCAAAATCCTGTTTAGGCATGTGTTCAAGCTGTGTAACAAACCTGGCAATGACAAAGCTACTGTTTCAAAAGCTAATAGAAGTTATTTCACCAAAACACTATGGTTTAAGAAAGAAGAAAGGAAAGGCCTAGACAAGAAGAACACTATCACCACAATAGTCAAGCATGGATGTAGAGCTGTCCTGTTGTGAGTGTGTTTGGCTGTTGCAGCAAAGGGAAAAATCGACTATGACTAACATTATGGATTGGTTAAAATACCAGGCCATTGAGCCCAAGCACAAGCCTGGTGGTCATCTCAGTCCCTGGACAAGAATCATCTTGAAAATCACTAGGTTGGGATTTAAAGAAAGCACAGGAAGAATGGAGTAACCCTCAAAAACGAGAGGCAACAGAAGCTTGTGAGAAACTACTGGAAACAGTTATTGGAGACCTAAGGCCAAAGGATCCTATTAAAAGATGTCTGCTAGTGGGTCTTATAGGAAAATTTTTTTATTTATATTTAGCACTATTACCAAGCTCAACATTATGTTCTAAGATTCATAGAAATATGCGTGTATTAATCTTTCTTTGACTGTTGAAAACTTTATTTGACACATGTTTGATTACAGCTGTGTAATAAGAAATTTTCCCTGTTTTCCCTTGGTTTTTGAAATGAAAAATATATTCATACAGTAAAGTTAAATCAGTGAATCAAAATTCAAAAATCCCTATGTGACCTTTGGAGCAGTTTAGCCAAATACAAAGATATTCTTCATTTCCTATTATCAGAAAATAAAATGGTGCTGGACATAGTGAACAATACTTACTTTACAATGTTTGCACTTGTCGTTTAACAGCATTGTACTAGATTATAGAGGAGAGGTCACCAAAGAAACAACCTTTGTTCTGCTATTGCTTTCTGAACCTTCCTTGTGGATATCTTACATACAGAGAGGCTGCTGAGGGAGGAAAGTTGTGCCCGACTGTGGGTGTGTTTTTGTTGACGTAACCAACAATTTCTCCCAGTTGTGCCAAGACTGTGGCTACAATCACTGTGAGAGGCTGACCACATAGGGTGTGGCTAGATTCAGGTTCAACATTTAATCTGGTTACACATGTTAGTTAATGCAGCCAAGTGATTCTGAAAGAGCTACCCACTCTACCCACTGACAAATGTTAATTAATATCAGATACATCACAAAGAGTTTCACAAATTAACCAGGATTACTCACTCAGGATAACTCACTTCTGAAGGTTAATTTCAGTAGAACTATAGAGTGTTATCTAACATTTTACATGCATTATATTCCACTCTGTTTATGCAAGTCATACAACATCAGACAATAACAACTGGATCTTTTCAAATAAATACTTCATCTCATTTGGTAATAGGCTCATCAAACCATAAGATCATCATCTGAGGTTCCCTTCCAGTCTACAGTCATGGATGGAAGTCACCCAGCCATCTGTTTACCTTCAGTTTTTGGCTCAGACCTCAATGTATTTCTGCCAACCTGATTTCTTTTAGACAACTGGGACTGATTTCTGTGGCAACATGTTTTTTTTTAAATGAAGGATGGCTTTACCTCAGATGTGCTGGATCTAAAATGTCAGCTGGAATCATAATGCTTTCTTTTCACATGAATACTTTGACTCCAGAGAAGGTTTAAGTTAAGTTAGCTGGCTTTACAAATTGACTTGACATTTCTGACAGTGGATTTGACATATCTGTTTGTATGCCTTCTAGTTGGGTACCTTTCTGATCTGACTTCTGTTCTAATAAAGGATTCAAATTACAATTTTGCATAACACTGTGGAAAGAAATAACACAGATGTAACATGTAGATTATATGATTACTAGCCGTGGCTCTTATGATATTGCTATTTTTGACTCAGTGAATGCAAAGTCCATCAACTGTGACTTGAATAATGAATTTTGCCTTATGGTTAAACAGTTGTGTCTCAGCAAAGAGGATGCATTTTCCACCATAGGGTGACAACTCCAAAGTTTTGATGCTTCAACCAGCCTCGGCTGACAGCTACAGTATTATGTGGCAGAAAACATGTCACATTTTTATCCACAATTTCACCCATCTATTAAATTCAGTTCATTGCCATACAGTGCAGCTTGACATGTTGTGTGAGAGACTTGAATTCTGACAAATATCAATAAATGTAACCACTCATGGGAAATGTAAATTCTTGTCTATGACAGCCTTGACAGACAGATATGGTGTTTCCTACTTGCACCAGATGAGGAGCCCAGCATTTAGGCATTAAGCTCCGGCACGTGTGTAGTGACCTCTTGGGGTTATGTTGTACCAATTTGACTTGCATGCAAGGCATGTCTGCGCGTCCATGCTGATCTGATTCTGTCCTTGCTGTGACACACCTGCTCCTATGCTTACCACAGCATTTGCATTCTTAGATTTGCATCCCTAAGATACGACTCGCAGAGAAGGGAATGAAAGAGGAAGACAGGGGAAAAACAAATGGCAAAGTGAAGAGTGACCAAAAATGGTCCATACTAGACTACAACACTGTTCAAATTTCACCTGGCTAGGGTAGTTACGCTTAAAGATAGCCCTGCATGCCATCAGCTTGGGAAGCTGTTCCCACAGTGTATTGGGGCAAACACAAGCATTGCACACACGCACTAAGGATTATACTTCAGCTAAATATATCATTCAGTATATTTTCCAGTTCAGAAACAGCAAACCCTTGCAAAAAATAGTATAATACAGGTGTTTAATTAGTTCTAATTGCATCTAAAAAGTAAGAGAAGTTACAATTTATATGTAGCGCACATCAATGATTTACTTTAAAAACAAAATATAATACATACAACAGCTAATAACTGCATTCCTATGTGAATGCATCTACAAATAGTGTCATGTTGTACTACATCACTTTACTAAGCATGGAGGAAATCAGACTAGAAAGAGTCTCCTCATGGTTAACTCAGTTTTCCTTATTTCTGTATCTAAAGCCTGATTGCTGTTTCTATACGGTCGCACTCTTATTTCAGTCTCTGTGATTCCCGAACCACTTCATGACTCAGAAACCCATCTGTCAAGAATCCAAACTCTAGCTTTTTAACCAGCACTGAATGTTTTCTTATACTACAGTATAATCTGCACTCCACATAAGGCCGGAGTGATGGGAAATCTGCATAAAAAACAGAGATTGTGAGCTAGGCTCAAGAGGAAAAACAGGAAAAATAAATTTGATGGAGAAGGCAAAATAGAATAAGCAGGGAGAGAGAAATAAGGTGGTGACAAAAGGGGAAGAGCAACCAAAAATGGATGAGGCTGGCAGACAGAAAGTGAATACAAAAGTCAGAGAGATGGAGCAGAAAGACAAACAGAAAAAAAATACGGCTGAAAGAGAGAGGGAGAGGCAAGAAAATGGGAAAGATGGAAAGGTTGTTGTCATAGCCCTGCAGCTTCTCCTGACAATCCCTCATCTTTACATATGATAATCTCAGAAGCCGCAAATGAGCCACCACTGCATATATGAAACACCAATAATCTCACACTCAGCCATAAGTGACAGGCACGGTTAGTCAGTGGAAGAGGCTTGTTGCTTGCTGGTACTGAACATCGGCAAACATTAATCCTGAATGAATCACTCTTACGCAGTCTATCTGGGGCAAAGTATTCAGGACAGAATCAAAAACATCCACCTGTCAATACGCTGAATGTTGAAACCACAGCCTGCTAAAGAATTTGCTACTTTGATCAGTGCTAGATTTCTGCACATATTTTCTGACTGAACAGACTGCAGTGTCACAGTTTGTTCTCATATTACATACAGCATCTCTGGAAATATGATGATCAAACGGAATTATGTGATGCATTATATTGAAAAACACATAAACTCAAAGCTTGTCAACTCTGTGGCTGAAATACTTACTGTTCTGATTCTGTGTGTTTTTCATCATGCTTGGATTTTCTGTTGGAAAAAAAGATCAGGGAAACAATCAAACATTAATGTAGAGACAGTCAGTGTATAAGGAACTGAATTATATGAGAAAAAAGAAGGAAAAAGACTGGAAAAAAGAAAACATAGTAATTTCTGTCAAAAGCTGTGTCTTCTAGTGATACTGAACCTCAAAGCTCCTATAGCACATGCTAAATGGTACATACCCAGTGGGAAAGACTGGGACTGTAAATGGACATGGGAAAATATGGCACTGCAACACAACAACCAGTTAGCAGCAGTGGGATAAGTGAACTACAGCTGTGGCCAGGCAGTCTTAGAAAGAAACTGACTCCACCTTTAATAAGTAACACTGATGTCTACCCTGCACAATACAGTCTGACAATGTATTTTCAAAGATCTCACAGGGATAAAGTAATTGCAAAACAGGGAGCAATGGGTTTTCAGAGTATTGGCAACACCCCTTAATTCCACTTTGTGAGCTATTTTTGGATGTTAGACTTTGTATATGAGCAGGTGGAAACCACATACAAAGCACAGTGTGAAAGTTTACTTGTCTCATTCCAATCACATTAACATAGCAGCTCCTTTGAGAGGCCCAGAGAAATTTGTGTGTGCACACTCCATATACACGCTTGTGTTTGCCTGCCTCTGCAAATTTGCATAAGCGTACATATCTGCGTGTCTCTGCATGTGTGTGAACTACAGTTGTCTACCTATGTGTTTGTCACTACTGGGTTTCTCATTTCTGCTGACTCACTTCACAGTAATCTCACTGGATATTATCACTGAGGGTGGTTAGAAATGTGCATCATCAAGACATGAACGCTGCTTGTCATTGGCAGAGGGTCTCTATAGCAAGCCATCATTATACACTATTATTCCTGATGATGTATACTGAACATTTAGTGAAGTGAGCAGAGCCCCCAGGTACTTCTACCCCCC
>VUQI01000725.1:0-11037 GCA_015106735.1 Paratilapia polleni | reverse complement strand
CTAATAATGCAAACTTTAAGCTCTAATACAATTTAAACAGGTGAGTTATAAAAAATTCACCCCCTGTACAGGTGTTATGAAGGGAGAAATTAGCTACAGAGACCAAACAGTTTTTGTATCAGACTGTAAACATGTTTATTTCTGCTGTAAAGTTGGACATTTTAACACGGGAGTCTATGGGGACTACTCAGTTTTGTAACCAATCTCAAGTGGACATTAAAGGAACTGCAGGTTTTGTCACTTCCACCTTTGGTTCATTTTTCAGCCCCAGAGTTTGCTGCTGACACAAAGCAACATGTTTATGTTCACGTGACAGCACCTTTGGTGTCTGTAGTAATGTTGAATGGACCAAAGGTCAGAGTCAGGTCAAGTAGTTTAAATCCACATAGTTTTTGTAGGGTGGAGGTTGGGGTGGGTCGACAGGTTGACAAAACACTTGACACCCTCTGTTTCCAGTTTCTGCCTCACCAAAGTCATTATTTGAACCCAAACCAGGATCTATACATAAACCTAACCAAACCTTCACCAAAACACTGTGACATCATAAAAGGGGAGTGACGCATCTTCTATATAACCTTTTAGTTTGGAGGACTTTTGGAAGTGAAGGAGAGTGATGAAGGACCAGCTTTATGTTCTGTGTGTTTCATTAATCCACGCTCATGTTGCCAGGGCAGAGCAGCAGCAGCTCTGTGGGCCGTTTGTCGGCGTGTTGCTGCAGGTTTCAGATAGAAAGTGAAATATGAAACAGGAAGTCCACTTTAAAGACTGTTAAAAGCCCCAAACACTCAGTGCTCAGGTTTATGTCATTCAGAGGTGAAGGAAGAAAACTTTTTGTTTGAACGTGTTTGTATCTACAAGCACCAAATACATCTGAAGCCAGGCTGGTTTTAGAAGGTTCATTTATTTCGTACTATTTTTGTTTGTTTTTAGTTTAAAATGGATATGTGCTTGTTTGGATGGTAGAATTGTGCTGTTTAAGAAGCTTAAACAGGATGAAGATTACGACTGAGCATTGGTTTTTCATAAGGGGGTGTGGATTTGTGGACTTCTCATTCAATGTGGGAGGTTAAAGCTGCTTCATGTCCTTTCATCTCAAGTAGATGTGTTTGTTTAAGGCATGAAAGTGAGTTTTTGGTCATTTGTAGTCATAGGCCTCAGAGGACCTCCATTTAGCCTGGGTTTTGTCCTTATCCTATCTGGAATTGAGGAAGACAAAACTTTTGTCTGATAGAGATGTTTGGTAGCATCACTGTGGCCATCATCTGAATCAAAGTGGTTTAAGGTACGAGACTCAAAGAAGTCTTGGTTGGAAAACAAAACATTTTCTACAGCTAAGCCACCAACCCTGCTTTTTTACCCAGCCTCAGAGTGTTGATAAGCAGCTCACATTCAGGCCTGTCAGGACCAGTCGGTGATTCACTGTGTCAGCGGCTGATGGCGGTCTGAACAGCCACAAAACTGTTACTGACCAACTATCAGCTGCTGGAGGACTTCCTGTGAGAGACCACAGCGGACTCCCTTATCTGACACTTTTAAAGTGGCTTCACTGTTCTGACTGTCAGCAACAACACTCGCTGTATTTTAACAGGGGAACCTTTAGAAACTTCACAGAGAGAAATTCTTCAGACATGGATGCTGAAGATGCATGAAAATGATTTATTTTTAGTTAAAGTGGACCTATTCTGCTTTTCCTCATTTCCTGTCATATCTCCTGTTCCAGTGGTGGCTGTTCATATTAAACATAACCAAAGATTCAAATAATGAGGCCAGTGTATGTACAGTAATCCCCGTGAGCCTAAAGCTCAGGCTGCAGTCTGCTGTAAACACTCAGTTTCAGACAGTTTTTTCAACTCTTGGATCTGTATGCACTCACAGAGAGGGGATATTCCTAATATGGTCATCTTGGGCACAGGAGCCCCACTTTCACCGCCCTTCAAATCTCTTGTTTATGAGGGGCAGCAAATCAGAGGAAAGTTGACTTAAAGGGGAAGGAACTAAAACAGAGGGATTGAACTGAGTATAAGAAAAAGGATTATTTTGAACTGTGAATCATGCAAAGTTGCTCTAGTAGAGTCCAAGGTTTAAAATATGGAGCTGGAAATGAGCAGAATAAATCAACTTTAAGTATTATTTATGAATTGGAATAAAATGTCATATACCACAGTGCTTCTAGCATACACTGGCCTTTAAAGGTGCTTTTTGTAAAAACCCTCTGCAAAATTTAATGCAGACTTTCACCACAAGGTGGCAGCATTTTACCAGAATGCCAGTTTAGGTGTACTTTTCAGCCCCAACCAGCATTACGTTCTTCTATGTAAGTTTGAAATTTTTTGTTATCTTCAAAGTTCATTTTAAAGACTGCGCAGTCTGTGCTCTTCTAGCTACCAGAATAAGTTGGCTAAATATGATAGGAACATAAATTCAAATGTTGAGATAACACTCGTTTGAATAATTTTGGGAGTGCAGATTGGAGGCTGCACCGACTCACTGCACCATCAAGTGGTATTATGTGAGAGTACAGCCCATCCGTAATTTAACTTCAGTCGATATCTCTGCAGCATGCTACATAGACGTCTTGGATACAATGTCTTAGCTGTTGTTTCTTCACATGTTGATAAACACATACAACTCAAAGAAAATGTGAAATTAACCATTTATAAATACATTAAACCAGAAGACACAAAACTTAACAAGAACACAGAACAATGATCCCTCCTTTGCAAAACACATTTACAAAAGGAGATCTTAAAGTTCTCCACAGACACAACTCATCTGTCTAAAACCCTGAGAGGAGCCAGCAGCTCACTAAGCACCTGAGGGAGCTCATTATTCAGTGAATCGTAGTTATAGTTCAAGAGTAGCTATTTCAGTGAAGTGATCCTGAATTTGGAGCTGGTTTATAGCCATTAAACCACTGCAGAAGAAGAACCATGAGATAAAGAGCTCCGGTCGAAATGAATAAGGTGAAAAAGAAGTAATAAACATGATGGAAAAAGTGACATTTCTATTCGATGCGTTAGTGTGAGAAACATCATGGCTCCACATCGCTGTTTGTGTTGCACACATTCATCAGAACGCCAGCTCGTCAGAATCAGCCAGGTGTAAAAATGTGGAGATTTATTTTTAGACACTGATTTAATTGGCTGAAGAGCACGATAAAGCAGACTCTTCATACTCATGAAGAGTTTGACATTTATATGGACTGATGTTTTTAATGACGTGTACATCAGGTCATGTTTTCACATGTTCAGCAGCAAATCAGCCTGTGTGTCTCTCTGATTGGATGACCACACATGAACTGATCACACCTCAAGATTTAAGACAGTATCATTTGAAGAAAATATGCATTATTTGTAAAAAAAAAAAAAAGGTTTAGGTAACAGAAACATGAACGGACCATCACTAAAATCCATCTCACTGAATCCACTCATATCCATTTTGATGATGGTGAGCCCCAAAAGGAGGAAGATTGTGTGGGAATTCCAGTGTTTCTTGTTGCTTCTGAAGGTCTCTACATTTTGATCCAATTATGAGTCTCATTAGTAGGGACAGAGTTAGAAATCTTGATAACATTAGTCTGGAATCATTCTGTAACTGTCAAACATCAAGTCTGTCTTTTGTTTTTTATTGTATAAACTTTAAAAACAAAAACATCATATATCTTACTTACTGTTGATAATAAATGTGTTGAAGAATTGAAGCTGAGGACCAATAGTAATAGAAAGAAGACTGAGGAGGAAGGAGAGGAAACATATTTGAGCCAGCTGTGCCTGCAGGGGATCCACTGGATGATCCTCAGCCGACTAGACACTGTCATGTCATTTAAAAGGTAACTTTAAAATGACATGTGACTAAAATCGTGAGCAAATTAAGAAAGAAAACTGTTTTTGTGTTAATATTAATGAAACATGTTTCATCTGCATTACTTTTCATCTTATTTAGAAAGTCTGTCATTTTTTTCGTTCAACGTTGACCCTTATCTAAGTCATTTAAAGGACTTGATTACATTGTAGGTACCAGCTGTTCTTACTGAGCTTTAAAACCCAGTTTTACTCAAGTAATCCCCTCATTTCAGTCCTAAAGGATTTTATTTTTACAGTTCATCTTATTTAACATTCAAGTTCTTTAATCATTCCTTGGGTTTTATCATTTTACAATTTTTTTTTTAATCTAAGTATTTCTGTGTTCTTTGGTGCTGGAATCTTTTATTTATTAATTTTTTTAGCTCTGCTATATTGTAGATGAGGCCTCTCCATCAGTGTCCTTTAGAGTTTAATTAAACGTTGAATGAATAAGTGAATGAATACAACAGTTTTGGTAACGAGTCGTTGTGGAAAGTTGTTGGAGTGGATCATAAAAGGACTGACTTGTAGCTACAGTAGCAGGATTAAAGCTGGACTAAAGTTTCTTCCTGACTGACATAAATCTGAAGTAGTGAGTCTAATCTGAAATGTGGCTGCTCAGCTCTACAGCTCAAAAGAGAAACATGACTCCTTGGCTTTCAAGCGAACAAAGTTTAACTGTAAAGCTGCTGAGTCATGTGTCTTTAGTGACATTTTGCTTGAAGGAGGAGCAGGTTTCCTCCAACTGAACCGACAGGCGACAGCAGAGGAGAAAAATGTGAAAGCACAGCTCAGATTACAGTCCACATATGCAGACACAATACTGCTACTGTTCATGCAAGCAGACATGCACAGTACTATATATGAAAGGCACTTAAATAATTAAACCAAACGACACACCCACATATAAAAGCTCTGTCAGTTCCTCTCCAGGTGAATCTGAGCAGGTTCAGCAGCTCCAGTTTCACCCCGAGAGTCACAGTGTTCACCCTGTTTTTGCCTTCCACCAGCCAAAAAGCAGTGCTTGAAACTTCAGACGTCAGTTCAAACATAAATGCGATTGAGACGTTTTCACATCTGTGTAAAGTGAAGCTAAAGAGGCAGATTTTACTTTAAAATATGTGCTGCGTTTAGCGTTCAGCAAATCCGATGTGGACACATCAGCACCACGCAACAGTGTCCACACAATTAAAATTCAGGCTTCACGACTGGAGCCCCAGCATGCTCGAGCCCAGCAGCTGTGGGCCGTTCAGGGACTAAAATGACGGTGAGGTACTGAGTATATCCAGTGTGGCATAAAGAGAACTGTAGGAGGACCAATAGGAGGACAGTGTTGAGTAACTTTAACCAATAGCAGCAGTTTTTAATGCATGCTGTCAGTTATGAGTGTTGAATGATGGTGTCCAGTAGGAGATCAAGGCTGCATTAAACCTGAAAAAAAGAAAACTTTTTTTAAACGAAATGGTGCATTGATACTCCGTTATGCTGCACCAGTGGCACCTGATTGTGTACTCTGCCAGGTTATATACACTTTGCTTCTGATTGGGTGACACTTCTGACACACCCACCAAACAAGTGGAAAAAAAGTACTTCAAAGTCGTGTTTTCAGATCAAATGGGCCCCAACTTTGTTTGGCAATGACCAGTAGCTACATTATTTGGTATCAGATGGTATTAACCAATAGCTACATGATTATCAGATGGTTGACACTGACATGGTGTCTGACGTCATTCTCCAGTAGTGACACAGTGTTTGATGACCTGGACAAGTAGCTGGACAGGGTTGGGGGATGGTAACAGCAGCAGAGCAGTGAGTCATGCTGACCTTTCAGGGCACAGCGTTGGTTAAAGGTGACCAATCGGAGTGAGGATGCAGGTTTTTTTTGTTTGTTTGTTTGTTGGTTTGTTTGTTTTAATTCAACTGAGTGTTGATACTTTTTGTAACAATATAAAAATATATGTAATTTCGTTTTATAGTAAGGGGAAAAAAAAGATCGAGATGACAAATGATGAATGATGATGAAATGAATATATAAAATTAAACGTATTTATGTATTAAAAAAATACTGTTATTACATTTTCGTTCTACCATTTTTTTCTGCCTGTCTCGTCTCTCACCTTATTACGTCACACAGGTGGTTAGAAATGAAGCGTTTTGATTGGTTGAACTCCATCGTGGAGCCTGCCATGTCTGAACAAAACACGATAAAGAGTTTTTGACAGTAGTCTGACACTGAGACTGGAACATCACACAGTCTGATGTCTGTAAATGGTTTATGGAAACGCACACAAGGTGGTGATGGAGGCAGTGATGAAGGTGGTCATGGTGGCGTGAGGAAGAGGGTGGGGGTGGGTGGGGCTTCATACATCCAGCTGGAACAGATTTCCTCTAAAGTCTGAAACTGAACAATGACAGCTGTATTTCTGAGAAGAGGGGAACAGTGACCTGGTGTATAGGGTGGAAGGCGTGTGTCTGAGCATGTGTGTGTGTGTGTTCTACTTGTCATGTATAGTTTCTACACGTGTCTTTATTCCACCATCGACCCAAAAACAACTAACTAAAGAGAAAAGTTCAAAGTGGGGATGTTCTGCTCACATTGTTCTGTTTATAGAGATGATCTTCCTCTGGGCTTTCACTGTAAGTGTGTGTGTGTGTGTGTGTGCATCATCTTCTCTTCCTCTGTCGGCACTGAGGTGGACAAACGGGGCAACAACATCTGAAGGGCCTCACATCCTCGCTTTCTCCACACACAAACAAACACAGAAGGCTTTTATTTTGAAAGAGTGGCCCTGGAGAAGCTCTCTTCTGTGAGGAAGAACTGATGTAGGAGAAGACGGAATTTCCTGTCCTGCTGTGTGTGTGTGATGAATAACTGAGTCATATTTCCTCTCTAATTATGCACATGGTGTTATTCTCTGTGATGGACTTTTTTCGCTCCACCTTTCAGCTGTGACTGATCAGATCAGTGACACTTGTAAACACTTGTAATTTCTGACCTAATCAGACAGCATGTCTTAAGAGTTTATACTGAGAGACTGTTATGAACCAGAAGGCACAGCCAAGCAGTGAACGCAGACCATCGACAGCAGCTTCAGGACGTTATTTAAGTCACACTGAGAGCTTGCAGCTGAGCTGCTATCGAGTCTTTTTTTTGGCAGCTCTCACAGGCCAGTGTAATGTGGTCCAGTATCTGATGGCAGTGAAACCGACTCAAAAAGAGGACTACTTTAATGAACAGTGATAGGTGTAACGCATTACTGTAATCACATTACATTTTTCTGCAACGCATTACTGTACTAAATCAGTAATCACATTGCAGTTACAGTTATAGTGTTACATGTGTTACAAAGGTTCTTCAGTTATCTGCATGACGGGCAGGTAGAAAGAAAAACAAAAAAAGCATTTCAGCTGCATGCTAACAAAACATCTGAATTCCTGAACAGTTTGGTCCTGAATGTGTTTCTGTGTCTCCTCCAGTCCTGGAGATCCTGCAGCTGGTGAAGAAGAGGGACCTGCTCCTGGCCGACACCCACATCCTGGAGCTGGAGCAGGAGTGTAACGACCGGGCTGCTGCGACACAGCCGGAGGACACCACCAGCCCGAGCATCAAAGACGGCGGGCGGAGGAAGGCGAAGGATGTGGAGCTGCTGTACGAGGAGCTGCAGAAGGAGCTCTGGGCTGTGGTCAGGGAGTCCCTGAAGTCCCCAACAGCTGGGCCCAACCTGGGCCTGGTGGTTCAGGTGGGAACTTCTTCTGCTGCCATGGCAACAGATGAAAGACAACAAGAATATTTGACTCACATGAAAATGCTCTTCCTCTGACAGGTGCTGCAGCAGGAGGAGAAAGTTGACAAGGACTGGGCCGTCAGCGAGGGGGCGGCCCCCGGGGGCCCGAGGCCTCGCCGCCTGAAGCAGAGATGGAAGGAGGCGGTGGAGGACGCAGCTGACGGCTCTCTGCCTCAGACGGCTGAGTTCACAGCTGGAGAGCTGGACAAATACCTGGACCGGGTCCGAACCCAGGTAGTGGAGGACCTTGGCGCCGCCAAGAGGAACGTGGTGTCCATCTACCCCGAAGAGTACCAGCCCTTCCAGGTGAGACAACTTCTGGATGCAAAGATCAGACACTTGATGTTTGTGACTGTTTGTAGATTTTTGGGACATAAAGTCAGTGCAGTTGTTCACATTTTGTTGCCAGTTTTAGTTCATTAAGGAAGGTTTTTAAACTCCTTTTAAACAGTCTAAGCACTCTAACCTTTGACCTTTGACCTCTCAGGTGTACGTGCAGAGCTACCACCAGGCAGTTGCAAAGCGACTAAAGGCCATCACTGACAGCCAGCTGGAGATCACAGACATCTACTCCCTGCTGGACTGGCTGCACAACATATACAACAGGTACGCACACATTTCAGTTATTAGAAATAAAAAAGTTTAAAGAGTTTATACAGGAAAAATAGACAAGAACAAGGACCTGGAATGAGAGGGATCCTCTTTTTCCAAGTTCACCTGAAATGAATTACTGATGTTATATCAGTGATTTCCAAAAACAAATACACAAGAGGACAGTGACATAAAGAAAAATGCAGTAACAGGAGATGGAGCATCAGAATTAGGTCATTTTAAATTGATACAAATGTGTCCATGACACATAGAATTATTGCATTAACTCTGTAGAAAATAATGCAGATGATAATGTAGGCTTAAGATAAACATAGTGCTTTTGAGGGCGAGGCAAACCACATACATGGTGTCACAGAAAAAAATTAAGTGAATTTTTTCCATATTTCACTTTTGTTCTGAGTGAACAAGTTACAGTTTGTCAACACCATGAATTTTATTTAAAGGTGGATGTTGGATGGAGAAATGGATGCTGACCTTGTAGCAGGCTGTAAAGTTGGACATTTGAACATGACTCTGTGGGGACCGACTCACTTTTGGAGCCATCCCCAAGTGGACATTAGAGGAAGGTTGCTGCTTGGTCCAGAAATCATGTTGTGCGTGTCTGTGTGTGTCTGTGTGTTTCAGAGACGTTCTGGGGACTGTATGCATCACAAGTCCATTCAACCACTCTGAGCTTAGTCCTCTGCTGCCTTCAGAGACCGTGGACAGACTGGAGCTGGACTGTCTCAACTCTGTTCGGGTGAGAGTGATACACAGATTCACTCCTACCTTACCAATAGTGGACTGTGAAACCACGCTGACCAAGTCGGGACCTCTGTTTCTAGATATTTAAAAAAAATGTAAAGGGACACAATGTTGGTGCAAAGATGTCTATTTAAAAAATTTTCATATATTGAAATGAAAGATTAAAAATGTTGTGCAAAGATTATTTATGTCTTTAAAAAGCACAAATATTAAAGAGGGACTCCTCCTTATTTTGAGTCAGTAAAATATTCACTCCCTGAAAGTCCTCAAACTGTCTTTAAAAGTGCTCAGACAGATGTAAGGTGTGTTTGATTTGTTGCCCGGTTCCTCCCTGTGCAGGCTAAAGTGACCACAGAGCTGAGTCAGGTCCTGGAAGAGGAGGAGAGGAGATGGATGGAGACGCTGCACATCGAGGAGTACCAGATCACTCTCGCCAAGACCGTCATAGAGGTAACCCCAACCTGCCCCCACAACAATCACCTCTCTGTCACTATGGCTACTGCACACGCTCTCTGAACGAGCCTGAACGCACCACAGAAAGAGCAGCTCTGAAAAGCGTTTCCTGTCTGTTTAAATACAGGATATAATCAGAGTGAAGTGTTACATAAAGGTCGATTCCGCTGCATTTCGTACACTGATTGTTTTCTGGGTTTGTCCTTCAACTGCAGCCAAAGTCAACATCAAACACTTCCTCATCTCACACACACACACACACATACACACACACACACACACACTTTCATTCAACTTTCATTTGCACTGGAAGCAGCTGCTGTCCTCTAGTGGCCGAAGTAGGTATAACAAGAAAGCTTACTCAGCAGCTTAAAAGCACACAGGGGTTATTCAGTCCAGTTTGTATCAAATCAAACCATCTCTGTCTGCTGACCTGACAGAGTTTATCTCATCTTCATTTTTATCCCATCTGGACTACTGTAAAGGTTTTGCGGTAAAAGCTGTTTCCTACAAAGGAAATAATTTTAAAAGTTACTGATATTGTAAAACAGTCATACTGACTCTGTTTATTGATGTTTCAGAGGCTGCAGGTTGATCTGGAGCGTTCTGCCTCCATCAACAGAACTTTGGGCTCCAGAGTGGCTCAGTGCAGCATCAATGGGCTCGCTGACTTCCTGTACAGGTACGTTTCTACCAAAATAAACTGAACACAAAACATGTAACTTAGAAAAATAATAAAAAAAGATAAATAATAATAATTTAAAAACAAATTAATCCAGCTGACCAAAAAGCAGTTAACAAAGGAGATTATAGATCTGGTTGGTCATAAACAAAAAAAATCAGACAGTTTAAAATACACTATGCAGTGTTCTGAGATGAGCATTTAGTTTTTGTGTAATAAAAGCAACACTAATTTGGAATCAACCAAATTTTAATGTACAAGCTTTATTATTTGGACAGTCATCAGTAAAATTAAACACAAGTTCAAAATCTGTATAATCCGACTGATGAATCAGAAACACTGTAACATACACTATACAGCCAAAAGTATTCACTCACCATCCAAATCATTGAATTCAGGTGTTCCAATCACTTCCATGGCCACAGGTGTATAAAATCCAGCACCTAGCCATGCAGACTGCTTCTACAAACATTTGTGAAAGAATGGGTCGCTCTCAGGAGCTCGGTGAATTCCAGCGTGGTACCGTGATAGGATGCCACCTGTGCAATAAGTCCAGTCGTGAAATTTCCTCACTACTAAATATTCCACAGTCAGCTGTTAGTGGTATTATAACAAAGTGGAAGCGATTGGGAACGACAGCAACTCAGCCACGAAGTGGTAGGCCACGTAAAACCACAGAGCGGGGTCAGCGGATGCCAACTTTCTGCAGAGTCAATAGCTACAGACCTCCAAACTTCATGTGGCCTTCAGATTAGCTCAAGAACAGTGTGTAGAGAGCTTCATGGAATGGGTTTCCATGGCAGCAGCTGCATCCAAGCCTTACATCACCAAGCGCAATGCAAAGCGTCGGATGCAGTGGTGTAAAGCACGCCGCCACTGGACTCTAGAGCAGTGGAGACGTGTTCTCTGGAGTGATGAA
>VUQI01000723.1:1594-17030 GCA_015106735.1 Paratilapia polleni | reverse complement strand
GGAAGAACTTGACTGGCCTGTACAGAGTCCTGACCTCAACCTGACAGAACACCTTTGGGATGAATTAGAGTGGAGACTGTGAGCCAGGCCTTCTCGTCCAACATCAGTGTCTGACCTCACAAATGTGTTTTTGGAAGAATGGTCAAAAATTCCCATAAACACTCCTAAACCTTGTGGAAAGCCTTCCCAGAAGAGTTGAAGCTGTTATAGCTGCAAAGGGTGGGCTGACATCATATTAAACCCTATGGATTAAGAATGGGATGTCACTAAAATTCATATGTGTGTGAAGGCAGATGAGCGAATACTTTTGGCAATATAGTGTATCTACAGGTTTTTGAGCAAAGTATCATATTTTTCTGGAAAGGGGTTGCTTATTTCAGCAAGACAATGCCAAACCATGGTCTGCATACAACAGCAGAACTCCCCTGAAAAGTAATGTTAAAATATTTGGCACAGTGTGAAATGAAAAATATAAAAAAGGAGGCCACAAACTTTTGTAAAGATGCACTTCTATATCAAGCAAAAATGGGAAAACATTTCCCTTAAACCTACACCAACTGGTCTCCTCATGTTTCAAACACTTACAAAAGTCATGAAACATTGTGTTAAACATGCAGAGCCTATTTTCTGGATATGTGTTCCTGTCTTTACAATCAAACACAAAATTGTTACTTTCAGTAGTTAATGTTGTCTTTGTACTCTATACTGCAGAACAACACTTTAAGATGTAATCTGATGTAAAGGAATATCTGAGCCTGACAAACACTGACATACCGCAGACATACAGGTCCGTGTTCGAAGTATAAGTCATTTACAGTTGTTGAAGTTGTATCATGTGACATGCCAGCTTTGGGGGTGTTTCCTATTTTCATTGTCCTACTTGTGCTAATACAAATGTATGTTGACACGTGTGACATCGTTCTTCAAATGCAGACCCTGTCTAAACGATGTTAAAACGTGTCTGTTTTATTGGAGGAAAATAAAGCGCATATGAACGGGAAACCACTACACTCCTGAAATAACGTATCTTCCGGGAAGGATTTTTGACCAATCAAAGACACCGTAGTAATGCGATCAGAACTTCCACAGAAATCCTGCAGGTATTTCCTACGTCTGTGAGAAATTTGAATCACTGCTTTCAAAAGGTAAAGCATAGTTTAGGCTACACTTGTCTGTATATTTAGCTGTATTTAGATGCATGTTAACTTGCTTGTATTTAGTGTTACTGTTTTCAGAGCTCGATCATGCAGACTAGGGTACATAGTAATTTTATCGGGAGGTCTGTATCATGCAAAAAAAAGTATTTTAAACACCGAACTGGATTCTTTATAGGATCTGATGAATTGCTATGCATTTGGAAGTTTGGTGTTTTGTTGTCAAAGTGCAAAGGGCGCTACATTACGTAACCCGAGACATTGCAAAACTACACCCAAGTGTACAAAGCTTTATGTGCTGATTTGTCCATGTATAGCATCTGGTTATGAATATAACTCAATCACTAGTGTGCAAGTTGAGCCAGTCATGCAAAATAATTTAATTGCATGAGAAATATCTGTGTGTGTGTGTACTCCAGTGCTGCCAGTATGGAGGGCGAGCCAATCTCAGCTCTGTGTACCCCTGCGTTTGTGGTGGATGTGGACAAAGTGAAGAGGAATGCCCAGAGGATGATGGAGTGCTGCCAAAAATTGGGAGTCCAGCTTCGACCACACATGAAGACCCACAAAACCCTGTATGGATCCACACTCTCTCTCACACACACACACACACATATATATATATATATATTTATTTAGTCATGCTGTATGTGCAGGATACTGATTAGGTCCCTGTCTGTGTCTAGCGAGTGTGCTGACATCATGACGGGAGGATCACGGAGGTGCATAGTGGTTTCCACACTGGCAGAGGCCTGTTTCTATGCTGACCACGGATATGATGACATCCTCTATGCTTACTCTCTTCCCTTTGATAAGGTTCTCTCAGCTCACACTGTAGCTGTGTCCTTATTTTCTTGATATGTATATATACTTTATATTGAACTGGGGAAAAAACAACTTGTAATTTTCAACATGGACAATACTCTTCGTAGTACAAAAAACACAGGTGTAGTTACTGAACTACTATTACTGAACCAATACATGTGTTTCTCAAAGAGGCTGAGAAACACACGCATTGGTTAATAATACAGATTAAACTTGTGCTGTTACTGCTATGTTTGAAAGTGTATGAGGGTCATTCTGTGTAAAATACAAAAAACAAAACATAATAATACTGAGCTGGTAGAGGTGGTGATATTAGATAATACTTTCTGAGATGATGTAGTAATGTAATGTAGCAAATCTATGAGGGAAAAAACTTGAATATTCACTTGACTCAAAAGGGAGGAGAAAATAGGAGAAAAATAGAAATTCTCTTTGATTATGTGGGAAAAAAGTGAAGGGATTAAACACACGCACAATTTTTCTGAAATTTCTTTCATAAATGTATTGAATTTGTTTTTAATCTTAGAAATTTTATACAGTATGACTCATTTAAACTGACATAATTTCTCATCACTTTTATATTTGTTAGCTCTTATGTCCCAGCCATGCTCCATATACTAACTCCTAATGTATGTCTGTGTGTGTCTGCTTAGGTAGAGCGTTGTGCAGTCCTGTCAGAGAGACTGGATCTCTTCCAAGTTTTACTGGACCATCCTGATGCTCTCGAGCAGCTCCGAAAGAGGCCCCTGAGAGACAGTCGGCAGTGGCACGTCTGGCTGAAACTCGACTGTGGCAATGGGAGAGGTAAACATGCTGGGAAACGGCAACACTTCTACCCAGAAGCGTGAGTGTGCAATACTTTTGTTTACATGCGTTCATGCGTTTGTTTGTTGCCGTAGCTGGAGTCCTGCACTCAGAGCCAGGAGCGCTCAGATTGGCTGAAGCCATCGCTAAGACGGAGGGCGTGGAGCTTACAGGAGTGTACGCCCACTGTGGGAACACCTATTACTGCACAGGAGTGGAGCAGATACAGGCCGTTGCCCAGGAAACCACCAAACTGATTCTACAGTTCATGGAAAAGTAAGACCAGAGCTATAAGGAGAGACAGAAAGAAAGAGTGCATGTACAGGCTTATCATGTCATATGTAACCTGCCACAGAGACTAACAGATAAATGATAAAGATAAATTTGTACTAGTACTGTTGCCACTCTACACTGTTTTATATAGAAAGTGCAATTATTTTTCCCTTTCTACATATTACGTCTGCTTCATTAAAAAAAAAAAGGTTTTAAAGCCATGATTGTAGGAAAAAAAAGTCATGTAAATAGGAAAACACTTTAAAGCTTCTGACAACTTTAAAGTCTGGACATAATTTAAACTTAAGTCTTGCTTATTTACACAGCAAACATTTTCCAAATACACCACTGATACATTAAAGCTGCTCCAATCACTAATTTTATTTCACCAATTTCATTGTGTGGCTTCACAATTAACACACAGCGTCGTTTCCAGAAATGACAGAGCGCTGTTTTCGATGAGGTAGCGCTGATAAATCATGCATTTTATATAAAAGATCTACGTGGCCATCACGTGGCATCTTTTTTATTTTATTTATTTTTTTATTTTATTTTTAGCCAAAAGTGAGTGAGTACTAAATTATAAGGTAATGCTAGCTAGCTTTGTTGTGCACAAACCCAGTTACCTTGTAAGTAATGCTAACATATAAATGAAACAGACATGTTTACAGCTTGTTACACTGCACCCAAGTGAATACAGGCTTAACTTGTATTACCTTTGTTTTTGTTTTTTTTATCACATAGACCTCAGTGCACTTTTATATAATAAATTAGCTATAGTTAGATTATCCTTCCATCCATCCATGCATCCAGCCAGCCATCCATCCTGATTATGTCTTATGAAGTGACTTCTTGAAAGAATCCATTTGTAAACGTCTCTTGTTTTTGTTTTGTTTTTGTGGCAGACTGAAGGCTGTTGGCATCACCTGTAAGTCCAGCATTGGCTCCACCCCTTCCTGTAGTCATCCAGTCAAAGACATGGCGCAACTGAGTGAGGTGCATCCTGGAAACTATGTCTTCTACGGTGAGTGCATGTAGATGTAGCTTTGTATTTGAGCTGCTTGTCCAGTTTAAAGGTGACATATTATGTAAAATCAACATTTTTGTTGTCTGTTGAGCATATTAAGGTCTACAGACCCACAAAATATAACAAAGAACATCCCCTTTGACTTTATTTTCTACATCAGTTGGGAAGGGTGTGTCTGAATGAGCCCCTTGCCATAGAAAAAATAGACAAGGCAGTATCCCTGGCAGTAACAGAACTGTGCTGTTAAATTCACAACACGTTGCTGCTGTTTATTTTTATTTACGTGCCAGAGCCATTTCAGTGTTCGAGATCAGGATGCGACAAACAGCATTTCATATGCATTTAAAGCTACGGGCACTGAAATAGCCTGTTTGGAGCAGATGGAAAAACCAGCGGTGTGTAGGCATGGCTTAATGGTGTTTTGAGCTGGAATACATTCTGGAGTCATGTGACACTTAAAATGGCTTGTCAAAAAGGGCTATACTATGGGACCTTTAAATGATGATTTTTTTTAAATGCATTTTTGTGGGTTGTAGATGTGCAGCAGTCTATGATAGGCTCATGCTGTCTGGAGGATGCGGCTGTGAGGGTTCTTACAAGAGTCATCGGTCATTGTCCACACAGGAACCAGCTCCTGATTGACTGTGGATGGAGTGGAATCAGGTGGGTTCATCAGTAGATCATATGGATCAACAGTATTCAACTGGAGCTAATACTTTACCCCTATTTTTTTTCCACTCATCACTGCTATGCTGATTGTGAGCTTGGTATTAGTTGAACAACCTGACTTAATCTTGGCCCAGACTTGACCTTTCACCGGCTCTTGCTTGTCTCTCTCAGTTTGGATGGAGCTGGAAAACTTCCCACTGGATATGCTGTAATTGAGGGGCATCCAAACCTCAAGTAATGCTCGTTATTCTTTTCGTTAATACTGAACTCAAATGTGGCTGAAGTCCTGATAAGAGATGTTTCCCTCCAGGCTGTTGTCTATGACCCAGGAGCATGGAAGAGTGGAGCCCATCTCAGGACAACTGGACTACAGCAAGTTCCCCCTGGGCTCTCTGCTCACACTGATCCCCTACCATGTTAGTACTGCTTCATTTATAGCAACGCTTGTTGACATGTCAGTTGTATTGTGTCATTTTCCACTTGTCTGACTATCCGTTTTTGATTTCTGCAGTCATGTGCGACAGCAGCGATGCATCCCGTGTACCACGTGCACTCTGAGGGTCGTCTGGTAGAGAAGTGGACACCCACTCGCGGGTGGTGAAGAGTTGGAGAATATTTACTGTACCTTTCCTCTTCCCTGTCCCTCTGGGGCAGAAGAAATATAATCTCATTCCAAATTATTTAGACTTGTTAATAGTGGCAGACCTGTTCCCTGAATGTTTTTTTTTTTCACAGTGACAATGGAAATGAAAAAAGAAACACAGGAAAGTATTTAACTGTCTAAATAAAATAGACCTTAGGATTATGATGACTCCTCATCATTTCATCATTTAGAGTTTTGAAATTCTGTGAATTTAAACTTTAGTATTTGTTACTGATTGCAAAGTGATTAGTAACAAGCCAGTTATCTAGGCCAGTGCTACTGTCATTTGGGGAGAGTGTAACCAAAGTTATTTTTTGTAGCTACAATTTACAACCATTAATTTGTAGCTAGGAAAGTGTAACAAGAAAACTGGTCCTCTAAATGACATCTAACTTGACGCTCGGCCGCCAGCAATGCACTCAGTAAATGTGACGTGGATCAGATGAATTTTTGTCAACAAAAGCAAAGAGCAGAGACACATACAGAGATTCCTTCATTAATTAGTGAGATGTGCTGGCTTGATGGTAAAACATATAATTAATGAAAATCTTCTTCCTCTTTCATCACCACAGAATTTAGATACTCTAACAGAAACCCTCTTTCACTAATGTTAATTTTATCTTTTTAAAATTCACTGTTATATTTTGGACAATGTTGTCACTTTTTCACTGCCTATGTGGACACCTCAGGAAGGAGACCAACCTTTTTTCTTCTTACTTTATCTTTAGAGCAAAATGTGGAGGTAACTGCAAGATGCACATATAGACAAAGGAATTAATGATGAAGCACTGAGAAACGGGCGTCATAAAAATGTGTCATAAAAACTAGAAAGACCATCCAGCAACATGAAGTGCTTTAATGTGGATTCTTTCCTTTTCAGTGACTTCTCGATGTTTTACCATTTTGAACAGGAATGAGGAATTTCAAACTGAATTCATGTTTTTATACCCAGATTTGAGCCGGCACACTGGACTTCTGTGAGAAGCCAGAAATGAATCAAGCATTACATTCAACCACTAAAACTAATTTTTCTGTTCAGGAATGCAAGTAAATAACTGTAATTTGGCATGTTCATTGAAAAATAATAATGTACTTTACTATTTTTTCTGCTTTTTTCTAAAACAATAAATTCAAAAATTCATGGACAACAATAATTATATTTTAACATTAAAAATATCATTTTGATTAAAGAGCTTGCGCATACTGGAGGATTAACCATTACAGAAACACAAAAATGATTTTGGTAATTACCAATACTGTTAATTTAGGGCAGCTGTGGCATAAACCTTATACTGGGTGGTGGTCTAATAAATTTGTTAAGCACTGTATGTTAGCATTTTTAATAATACAGAAAATACACCACTGACACAATGTTATTAATAGTAACCTATATTACTTCTTGAAACTATAATAATTATTCAGTCAATAAAAACCCTTCTAGTTTATGCTTCAGGCCATAGGTGTTATGTGTCTTTTACACTGTGGTTCAAGCTGAAGTGCATCTTGGGAAATGTGGTTCTACCTGAAAGCAGCGTTCCAATTGGCCACTGCGTGACCTTTCACTTGTCACGTGGTTTAAAAACTTCATCAGGATGGCGCGGAAACTTGTCACACTTCCACACTGCTGAGCTGTCAGCTTATGAAAGTTCTGTTTTTTGTTTTGTTTTGTTTTTTTAATCAGGCAGCATTGACTTTGTAAAGTAAGTCAGCTCGCTTTAGACGCGTTTTGTTTCTGTTCCAGTTTTATTTCGATATTTAGCGTGTAACCGCTGACTGTCCGCAGGGCTCTCTGTTATAGACGAATGGCCACACTACACTGTCAGCTAACACCATTAATAGAGCCAGACTAAATGAAAACTTTCATTAGCAGTTACACCCTTGAAAAGCTAAGTATGCGTTGTTATGCAAAGTGCGGCTAACTAGCATCACACTCTGCTGTTTTTGTCTTTAGCTATGAGTGTGTTGGAGGTGAAGTTCATCGGGGATGGAGATGTTCTGGAGCACATCGTGGACAAACAGGAGGGTATGGACGCTTTGCTTCTGTAGGAATCTGTTATTTTATGAACACTTCTCTGTCTCACTGACTGCCTGCTGTGCATGCTGTACCTCCATAAGATGTGCAAAGCATCGCCGGATCTGTTCAGAAGATGGTGAAGTTTAAGAGCCCGGCTGGACGGCGGGGCTGCCGAGAGGATGCGGAACATGATGGGGATGAAAATGGAGTCCACGATGAGCAGAATTATATCCAGGCTTTAGGAACAGACAATGCAGAAGGTGAGTAGGAGTGCAACACAGGTAATGTCTGGCCTGAAAATAACTCCCAGATTGATTCGCACAGTGAGCTCCAGTAGGTTTGTTTTCTTTGCAGACAGGCTGTGATCAACTGATCTGTGCTGCTGATGGTTCTGAGATTTACTGCTCTTTGTGGATTTAGCCAACTGTATTCTACAATATGTAAGAAAATGTTACATGAGCTATAATATAATGGCTGCTTTCCAACCCCTAGACAGTATAAAAGTGGAATTTGGCAAGTAATGCTAAAGAGCATCACCAGGTTAAATTCAGATTAATGACAGAGACATTTGACCCCATCTAACAGCAGACATCACAGCCTGCTTTGCACCGGTCCAACATAGTAAAGATGGTACACTAAACTTCATCACAGTACTTTAAACTACCCAGTTAAGCTTGCACGTGTTTACACTGTCCAGTATTCTCACACACTTTTTGGGTTCTATTTAAGACATTTCACATTATGAAATAACCAAATAACTGCAGCAATGCTTCGTATACAGATCCTCTCTCGGATTAACAATAATTATATAAGGTTTGCATTTCCAGTTTATCAGATGTCACCTGCTGTGCAGTCCATACCTTTGAAAATAGTTTCCCATCTTCCTCTTCTGTCCTTTTTATTACATTGTTGCATTTGAAATAACTTGGCAAAAAAATTATTACTTTGTCTGCTCTCTCCTTTTCTGTAGCTCTAGCTGGTTGCTTAAAATATGTAGCCTACTGCAACCAAATTTACTGACATATGCAAGCAGGACAGGGATGAGAAGGACAAAAAGGATGTGTGTAGAGTGTCCAGACAGGACTGTGGGGTACCATTACTTTCTGTTGTTGTTGAGTGAGTCAGTGGCATCATCTGGAAAGGGCACCGGGATTTAAGTACTCATTAGCCAGGGGTGCCAGAACGATTTTCCGGACGGCTCTGGGCCACTTTAAACCCTCATGATAAGGACAATGAACATCATCAGAGGCAGCTGCATCTTTTTAACAGAAAACTTTGCTCTGGGTCGACTAATGCAGTTCTTTCTCTCTAGCTTTTGTTTTGCTTTATTTATTGAACAGTGTCACTGCTGGGGCTTTAGCCTGCTGCTAACTGATGCAAAACAATACCCAGCTGCCATTTATATTACATTTAGATAACTTATAATTAGCTAAAATCTACCATAACAGCCAAATATTCAATCAGGTGCAAATGCTTTAGTAATGCAGTTCCATTTCCAGATGGATGATTATTAGAGGGGCTCTAAGTTTTTGTACAGCTGTATTTCAATCCATTGTACTGATTGTGTTTGTACAATTTTTTTCCAACTTATGAGAACAGATTGATTATACTGTATGTTACTTCCTGAACAATATATTGGTTGGGCAGTGTTTTCTGCTGATATTGGCCTATGACACATCTATATCAGTGTATATGTTGTCTAATTTCATGACTTTTAAAAGTATTTTCTTTTAACATGATACATTGCAGACAAAGATCACATGGTTTTCCTTTGTTTACAGTCCTTTCAGCACTCTCTGTAGCATGTGTAACAGAGTAAGCATCACAGCTACTGACATAACAATTTCCTTAAAATTGGTATTGGCACCAACTCCAAAAATCTGGTATCTTGCAGGCTTAAATTCTGCATATGAACATCATATATTACATATATAACAGTGGGTCTGTGTACCTCCTGGTATTTCTTGAATTGGCAAAAGGCAGTTGTTTAGTGCTGTTAGTAATTCAAAAATGATCACTGCAAGTGATTCCATCTCTGTAACATCTTTTTTTCCTGGCTTTACAGAGGACGAAGATGGTTTGTCAAGAGTGGCTGGATCCTCTATTTTCACCTTTCAGAAAGTCAAACGCAGCCACAGCATGGCCCAGACTGGTGAGAGCCTCCAGTCTCTTCTCACACAGATACACAAACATTCTTACATTGCAAATCGTCTGCCAATTCCTTTTTTAGATATATGTTAATTTAGTATTACACTCCTTGTTTATGTGCTTCTACACACAGCGAGTGAGTTGGCTCGGACTCCTGGGAAAAGTGTGAGCTTCAGCACGACCCCAAACATTGAACCCTCTACCCCCACTCGACCAGGGCGGAGTGAGTACAACAAACTTTCTCCACCTTCTTCTACTTGTTTTTAACCTGTGCACGTTTTCACAGTTGCGTCTGTTCTCATCTTCTCTTTCAGACCACAGAGGTGAAAGCAGGACACCACAGAGGGTGAGGCAACAAACATTTTTAGACTTTAAAGTTTAGACCCAACAACCTCTGATGACAACTATATAATTTTTTGTACTGCAGGAATTTTATTTTATTATTTTTTATGACAGCGCAAAAAGGTCCAGTTTGTCTCCACAACACCACACAGGCTCAGGAAGAGAATGACAAGTGAGTCTAACTGGGAATAATTAAATTCACTCTAGGTAGAATTTCACCTTTGCTCTAATCTAAATGTTTAAGACATTTTTTTTTTTAGCTCCGAGCCTGCGGTCCGACAGCGACAGTGAGCTGTCGCCCTCTGACTCGGGTGAGGAGGATGATGAAGACGGGGTGGAGGACGAGCAGAAAGGAAAGAGAGAGGAAAAAGAGAACGTGAACACCCCAAGAACACCTAGTAAAGGTTTATCAGCAGCCCTCTACAAGACTCCCGCCAAGAAGAGCAAGAACACGCCTGAACCTCCGAACCAGCCCAGTATGGTTGAGGAGTACTTTGAAGCTCATGGCAGTTCAAAAGTGTTGACATCAGACCGAACCCTGGAGCGTTTGCACACCCCTAAACTTGACAGGGTTTGTTTTTAACTGTATTTATTTTAAACATTGTAAATGAGCTGCTGTCCTAATACATTTAGGTTGAATTTATCTTCGTTTTGTTTTTGCAGGAGACGTTGGTCCGGCTTTTGGAGGGAAAACCATCCTGCTACTCGAAAGAGATCCAGCAGCTTCACAACAAACACCGAAAGCACTTTAGCAAATGGATGTTACAGTTACAGTAAGTGAGGCTGCCATTAGTTGTATGCATTTTTATAGTGTTTTAAGAGTGGTACAAAGTGTCTGTGGCTGTTTGTGTGCAGATTGGGATTCAGTGTACTGGTCTACGGTTTGGGAAGCAAAAAAGCTCTGCTGGAGGACTTCCGGGTGTCTCATCTGTCTCAGGAGATTCACCTCGTGGTTAATGGATTTTTCCCTTCCATCACTCTTAAGTCGGTTGGTACTATAAAAGTGCTTTATAAATTGTTAAAGTTTATTTTTAGACATATAAGAATAGAAGCCAATTTAAAATGATACATCAACTGTAAATGATACAAAATGTGGATCCCTGACCATGGAAATATGCTGTTCTCACAGATATTAAACGCCCTGACGTGTGAGGTTCTGGATCACCAGGGAAGTTTCCGAACCCCCTCAGACCAGATCCAGTTTATCTCTGAGACCCTTAAAGACAGTAAGCCCTAACCCATCTCTGTCTTGAGCATGTGTGGGAATACTGTGTTTTTTACATTTATGTTCTCACAGGCCCAGATCTACACGTGTACTTGCTCATCCATAATATCGACGGACCCATGCTACGAGGAGAGAAGACCCAGAGTGCACTGGGGCAGTTGGCATCCCTGCCCAACCTGCACTTGGTGGCTTCTTTAGACCACATCAACGCTCCACTGGGTGGGTGTTTGTAAAGCATTTGCACTGCAGTGTGAATTCTTTTGACATGCTCCCTGAATATTTCCTGCTTTCTTCTCAGTGTGGGACCAGTTCAAGCAGAGCCAGTTTAACTGGCTGTGGTGGGAATGTGTGACGTTCCAGCACTACGCAGAGGAGACGTCGTACGAAAACTCCCTCCTGGTGCAGCAGACTGGCGCTCTCGCTCTGTCCTCCCTCACACATGTGCTCCGCAGCTTAACACCTAATGCAAGGTACCACCACAGACCTTCCTGAAGCAAGGCTTGCCACTGGGCAGCCATTCTGGTGATGTTTCCGGCTGTAATTTGGACGGTTATCTTTAATCTTCTGTCTAAATGAATGGGTAGAGAGCCATAATTTAACTGATCACTAGGACATAAAAGCTAAATGTATAGAATCATCAGTCACATCTGATTGAAAAGTGCTTCAGAGGTTTGATAACTTTGCACCAAAAGAGGGTTTGAAATCTTTTTCCCCTGCATATTTTACTTATTCCTGCACACAGTTACACAACATTACAGCTTCATTAACAATCGAGAGTCTCAGCTTCCTCCCACCAGAGCACTGAACAAATGCCAAGCTAGTTCATGTGATGGATACAGTAAGCCAAGACCAAGATCCTACATCTTTACTCATATGGAATATGGTTAATACGTTTCCTGGTATGGCTGTTAATTCTCTTTTGGTGCAGGAGCAGGACAACTGCCGTCTTTGCTGTCACGATTTTCTCACATTTCTGATTTCTGTTCAGGATACTTTGAGTACGATGCCACTCTTATAATATACAAAACTGTTGGAGTAACTTCTTGATGACCAATGTGTTTTTTTTTTTTTTTGTTTTTTTTTTCCTTTTTCTTTTTGCAGAGGAATCTTCAAACTGTTGGTAAAGTTCCAGCTGGAAAACAAAGACAATCCTTCATACACAGGTGCGCACACATTCAGCTTGTTTTTTTTAATGTCCCTGTTTTGTTGAACGGTTTGTAATCACTGTTCGTGCTCTGTGCAGGATTGTCGTTCCAAGATTTCTACCAGCGGTGTCGAGAGGCGTTCTTGGTGAACTCTGACCTCACACTGAGAACTCAGCTGACCGAGTTCAGAGACCACAAATTGATACGGACACGCAAGGTGGACTTTCACTTGAGAATTCTCATCTCTCATTCAGTAAGTCCCTGCAAACTCTGGTGCTTAATCACATGTACTCTCTTTATTACTCCAGGGTGCAGATGGAGTGGAGTACCTGATCGTCGCTGTGGATGCCAGCACGTTGATGGATTTCCTGGAGAATGAGGAGGGTGACTGAGATGACAAGACTTCAGACTTATGAATTACCTTTTCCAGCAGATGTGTAACGGACATAAAGGCCTAAAGGCCCAGTTGCATCTGAATAAGACGTGAACCCAGCCTATGGGCTCGGTACAGTTTAAATTAATAGTGTAAATCAAATTATTGTTCAAATGACTTTTTGTAGCACTGTGCCATTCACATATGTTTACAGCCAACATCTGTGTAATTAAAAGCAACACTTACAGTTAACATATTGCTGTTTATTTTCTTTACAGAAATAGATTTACATATATCAAAACGTACATTCATTTGTTCTTACAAAGTGATTAGGCATGCAGCTATAAAAAGAAAAAGAAAACAAGGGAACTGATGAGTCCACACGTGAAAACTGGAAGTGAAATTAAATCACATGCCATGCATACTGCAGGCAAAAGGTAACAGGACAAAGTGAGTGCCTTTTATGATCCTGAGGATAGAGTTAAATGTTGGAGGGGGGAGCGAGTTGTTGGCCCTGAGTGCAAGCTGTGAAACATATCAGTGCTGGATTTCAGCAGTTTTCTGTGTCTGCTGTGAATCTTTAATCGTTTCTGAGTCCATTGTGTACATCTGAAGTCTGTTCTGCGTGGCATTGTGTACAGCACGAAGCTCCTCTTCATCCAAATCTTTCAGCAGCAGCAGAACTGCATCAAGAGTGTGTGACTGAAAAAAAAGGTTTGACTGTTAACTGGCAGATTAGGAAACATTCAGGTGTTGAGTATAATTCCACAATAGAAAGGGGATCTATTATGCTTTTCCATATTTTCTTTCATATGTATACACCTACAGTGCTGGATGCTCATATTAGATGTGGCCAGTTTCAAATAATCATCTGCATATGGGTATGTTATCCCTATGAGCCAAAAACTCAGGCTTCAGACTGCTCTAAATCATAGACTGTATATCAAAGATGGATGTATCCACCATGACGTCACCCCTTGATTTTTGGACTCTACATACTGAAACCTTTACTTTAGCTTTATGGCCATTAGCATCTTTTTTCCACCAAGGGGATGGAGCTCTAAGTTATCAGTCAACACTACCAAACTTGGTTAGCAAGCCGCATCCATAAAGAGTATGGATGCAATGCACAGGAACACATAACTGCTAATTAGCCCTAAGTAACCACATAGCAAGCTGTATTATTTCTTAGAAATTCCAGTAAAAAAAGCTTTACTAATTTGCAGATATGCATTTCTGTGTGTTGCACCTGTACAGTTTATGAATGCAGCTGGCTAACCATGCTCATTAGCATTGGTTGAAAAGTCTAGATCACCGTAAAACTAAAGTGGTGGCTTCAGAAACCAGTCGGTGACACCATGGTGGATACATCCATCTTTTATATACTTTTATTCCTGGATTCTACTCTAGTAGAGTCCAGGACTAAAAATATGGTGCTGGAAATGAGCATAATAGGTCTACTTTAAGTTTCAAGGGAAACACTGAAGAGAAGAGAGGAGCTACCTTTTTCATTGATGGTTTGTTTTCTCTCGTTGACGGAGAAGAAAGGGAGGAGAACTTGTCTCTGGAAAGAGGCTTCATTCCCAACTCTTCTCGGATTTTGCTAAAAACAAAAATGAACACAGAAATGTTTTGTTCTTAACATGCCCACATTAGTTCATAGTGTGTTCCAGTATCAGTAAGTGTTGTTTCAGTCCACAAGACCTACTTGGTCTCCTCCATATTATAGTTAAGAGGGTCATTCTCTGTCTCTGCATCTTGAAGTCCATTAGTGGAAAGCTGGCTCTGGATACTACCTGGGGGTGTTGTGACCTCTTCACCTTCCATGAGAGCCAGTGCAATCTCATCCTCTGTCACTACTGCACACAGAAAACATTGAACAATAGCTACTGCAAAGGTGAGACTGTTATGTGAACTGCAGCTTCCAAGATCAACTTTCAGTCGAACTTGGATGATTAGTGTCCAGAGTCACTGCTAATGAAGACACTGTGTGATGACTGAAAGCACTTTAACGGCTGAGTTAAGCACAGTGTACTGGTGTCCAAAGACATCACACACTCACTTTGGTTATCGAGTTTCTGCAGGCGAGGGAGACAGCGCAGGACTGTGAGGCGATACCGGGTGGAATCGGTCCCACAACAGGGGTTCTCAGCCAGCCAGAGCACTCTGAGACGAGTTAACGGTCGCAGGTGAGAGAGCTCAGAGAGTGAAGGGATCATGTTCTTCCTCAGATAGAGCTCACTCAGAAATAGACAACCAACCAGAGGAGAGAGAGATGAGATGCTGTTGACACTGCAGACAGGTGAAAGAAAGATAACAGCAGCCTGGTGTTATGGATCATCCCAAATGACTCTGTGCAGGTGTAACAGTAATACGGTTTTACGTGTCTGCCAAAAAGAGAGAGACAGTATAGAGGTAAACGGAACTACCTGAGTGTCAGCACCTCAATGTTGGGCATCTGAGTGAAGATAGAAATCTGAAAACACACATAATTCCATGCAGCTTTCAGTAAGTACAAACAGTAAATTCACTGCCAGAGCAAACATGACATCCAGCAATTGTTTGCTACTCACGTCAGTCAGGTTGCATCCCCTGCAAAAATAAAATGTACCTAACGTTACCACAAATATGAGACACAAAGCGAGCTGTACCTGTTCACATCGGCTATCATTATGTAATCCAAAAGAACAGTCAAATTACTAGTATGCTAAAAATGGATGCACTTACCAGCAGTTCAGTTTTTTCACGCTTTCCAAGTCGGAGGCTTTCGCCTTAGCAAGGACCAGTTTCCGTG